>QARZ01041018.1:192660-209641 GCA_013407115.1 Glycine latifolia
CTTAAGCAAGCATGATGATTCTAACTCTAATGAACAACATTCTCAAAATGATTTTTCAAACTCTTTGGAACACTCAGAGATTATTAAAACTTTGGTATGAATGAAAGATCTTGAAATCTCTCTCTTTTTTTTCTGTGACAATGCTTTCCTATTTATAAAAAAACAGATTTAACAGACTGTAATCGATTATTTCGTTATGATAATCGATTATTTTAACATGTGTAATCGATTATTCCATCTATGTAATCGATTAAGTTGTTCATGATACTTCTGGAAATCTTGAACGAACAAAATAATCGATTATTTAACCATGTAATTGATTACCCCAGAAATACCAATATTCTTTACAAGCAGAGGTAATCGATTAAAATTCACTTAAATCGATTACGCCAGAACATGTCCAAAGTACACAGAGCCTATTTAATCGATTACAATTATTTGGTAATCGATTAAACCAGTTCATCAGGCTAAACTGATTTATGCAGATGCCTTATGTAATTGATTATATGACTTATGTAATCGATTAACACAGTAAAAAATCATTTTATGCTTGTTTAGATTTACAAATGTATTTCTAACTAGTTACATATACTAATATGATTCTTAACATAAGTGTGAATGCATGCATGTATGATTTCTTTAATGACTGCAAAGGATTGAACCAAGCTTAACCAAAAAGAAAAAATTACAAATGCCATCAAAATATGAGTAGGCATGTAACAAATATCAAAACAACACTTGTCTTCTGATTCTTGAATCTAACAAATTGATCAAGAGAAGAGAAGAATAGAGTTGAAGAGATGAAGAACAGGTAAGAGAAAAAAAAAAGAGTTTGATCTCAAAACTTGCACACTACAAGTTTCTAAATTTTGTTTTATGGAAAAATGATCCTAACTAACCAACTCTAAAAATGCACTAAGAAGACTAATATATATTTTAACTAATCAGAATGAAAGGATTATTCTTGATTAGGCCCAACTAATCTCTCTAAGTAAGCTAATTACACAATGCAAAGGCCTAATTTTGCAGCCCAAAATCCAAGTGCAGAGGTTCTGATTTCTAAGCTTACAATGACCCTCAAAATGGTAGAATTGGACCACACTCATTTCTGACAATTCAGATAGGTCTTGTAGGGACTACTCATATGCTCCATTTGGAGTTCCGTAGCATCTTATAAGTCTTGCACAAGTCAAATAGGTCAAGTAAACACAAAATTTGAAAATAAGCAACAATTATCAACTAAGCCCAATTATTTGCCTAAGAACATAATTGAGTTAAGGTGAGAAAATAAGAGTCAAAGAGATGCCAAATAAGCTAAGAAGAATAGGAAAATAGTAAACTAAAAATGCTGAATCAAATTTTCCCACACTTTATCTTTTGCACTAAAGGGCAAAATCAAAAGAAAAATTAAGAAAAATCAAACTAAAGTAAAACCACAAACTAAAAGAAAGGTATGAACAAGGCAAATAATTGGGAATGGAAAATGATAAAGCTGCACATTTTTTCAATGGATCCTTACAATGCATAAAAGTGAGAAAGATGGAATGTGGAAAAGTAGTCAAGTCAAATTTAATAATGCACCAAGGTGATATAAATATCTTAAAGAAAAACACTTAACCTCACCAAATGTGTATAAGTTTGTTTTTACACTCAAGCACCACATGCACTCGTGTAATGCCCTGAAATTTCAATAACTGAAAATATATGTGTGATGTATTCCTTGTATTATTTGATTACTTTATTAATTAGGATTAGTTGAAATGTGTGTGAATTATCCTTGTGCAATTGCTTGGTGTGGATGTTAAGTAATGTGGAGTTAATTTAAGCTGCGTTGAAATTGAGTGATTTTGAGTTTGACCCAAAATCTATTTTGATAAAATCACAATTCTGGATTGGTTAACCGTTTGATTGCCTTAAACTTTTATAGGTAAGTTCCTTACCCACATATGTAAATTTTGACCATTGGGATTTGCAAAATAACATCATAAGCGTGAGTTATTAATTTTTCACAGAAGTAGTGAAATTTCAAAATTTGGATCAGCTCACCCAGGCGAACAAAAATTCCTGGGTGAGTAAAGTCGGTTATAAATATGTACAGCAGCGTAAAAACACGAAAATGGAAGCCTTCTTTTTTCCCACACCTTCACCCAACCTCCCATCCTCCTCCTCCACCACCCGCAACCACTGGTGACCATCATGAGCCGCTGTTTCTTGCCATTAGACCACCACATAGAGAGGAACACTTTAATCGGAGTGGAATCTTCAAAATACAACTCGAGGACTTGATAGAGAACGGAGCCTCCAATCCTCCCTTCGCGGTTTCTTTGAGGTAATCATGTTTTCTATGCCTTCTCCTAGCTAGTTTGAAGTCTCTCTTGTTATCTCTTATGATTTGGATACCGGTATTGGGTGTTTTTACACTTCCTTTGAAAAACCTTTGAAAATGAGATGATGTAAAAGTTTCCTTTTTATAATATTGATGTCATTTTTGTGACCTTCGTTGAGCCCTGGTCGCATTGGTGTGATTGGAATTTCTAAATGATGTCCTTTTGATGCGGACTTTCAAAACACCATTTTGACCCTTTTTGAATTTGAGTGGGTATTTGACCACAAATTATCTTTTATTTGGTATATAGAGCTCTGCGTTTGGGCCAAAGCACATGAACTTGAGAGATCTCAAAACGACGCTACAAGGAGCTAACAAAGGGATATAGATAGGTAATGGGAGTTTATTATTTGGTTACAGTTTTTGATACCATAGTTGAGGGTTAGGGAACCCAATTATGGAGATGTATACATGTCTCTATTGTGTGCTGATTTTCAAGAAAAAACTATGTTTTAAACTAATGGGATGTGATATATTTATTATTGATGTATGTTTGTTTCTGTCGTGTGCACATTGATTGCTCCTAGTTTGGTAATGTACAACGCAATTATTGACAGTTTATGTAAACATAAACTTCTACATGATACTTGCAGGGGAATTTCAGCTGTCACTTACAACACTCTAAAATGTGTTTTTAACTAATAGGATGCGATGAATTTGTTATTGATGGATAAAACTGTGAATGATGTTGTTGTTGTAATGATTGGATCTTTGGAAAAAGTCTTAATTATAGAGGAGACTGTGTCAAAAATTTTATAATACGTTCTCTTATTTAATTCTTTATTAAATTTATAAATGGGCATAAGAGTTTGTTTTCTATATTGTAGTCCTCCTCTTTAATTTAGAATTTTCCTAAAATACCAGTCTCGTGGTAATATGGATTGTGAATGAATGAGGTTTGTGATGTTGATGATGATATTGAAATGAGATTATGTTAATTATTATATTAATATGAGATGATATTGATGTTTATGATGATGATGTTGAAATGAAATGATGTTGATGTTGTTGATGATATTGAAATTAAATGATATTGATGTTGTTAATGATATTGAGATTGGGATGATATTGATATTGATGATGACATAGATGAGAGATAAGTTTGATGTTGATGATGTCATCGTGATGGATGTATTACAAACATGGGGGGTGCAGTGATTTATTGGATATCCCTGTCGGGAAGAGTTTACAAATTTTAAGCATTCCTAGAGAGGAGAAGGGACTGCTTAGGATTCCGGTCTCTATCCACGGTCAGTGCATTGATGAGCCCATGTTTGTATGTTGTGTATGTGCATGACTTATTGGATATCCTTGTGAGGAAGAGTTTACGAATTTTAATCATTCTTAGAGAGGAGAAGGGATTGCTTAGGATTTCGGTCTCTATCCACTGTTAGTGCATTGATGAGCCTATGTTTCATACTTCATAATTGCATGAAAATAGAATGAAGGCAGTGTGTACCTGTGGTTTTTATGAGGGTAAAACTGCAGGTACTTAGAGGCATGTCACTTGGATTGGAATTCCCTTGAGACTCTAGTTGATCACCATGGAGGGGATGGCCAGTGCACGATAGGGTGACCCCAACAAACGACTGAATCATTTTCCTAAGTTAGAGGCTATTTCTGATGGTACCACATTGCATGGTGAGAGTGGAGTCAATGCATGCATCATTTTGAGCATAATTAATTTAAATTGTGGAAAAATGAATGACTAGTTTGTTGAGTGTGTGTTGGATTGATTGATTGATTACTGAGAATGGTTGTGGTTGTTATTGTTGTTTTCCTTCTAATTGTTGCTATCTGGTACTTATTGATTTTGTATAATAAACTCACCCTCACAATTTTGTACCGTGTGGTTGATACCTGTGATGATCGCAAACTTTCATTCGTGGGAGCAGATGTGCAACAATAGGTGATATTGAAGAGAGATCCTTTTTGTTGGAATGCCAAGCTGACTTGATAACGTTGGAATTCATTTTGGGAGAGAGTTATATTTTGTTATTAACTCTTTCTTTGTTGGTTCCTTAAATACTTTTTGGTTCGGCATGTAAATTTCAGACTTAAATACATGTAAAAACTAAAATTAAGTTATGACATGTGAATGACATACGTGGTTCAATTTATAGATATCTGTATATTTATTTATTTATGTATTTGTGCGATGTCTGGTGAGTGTAGTATCGCGAAAAATTTACTACCATTTTCATAACCAAATTAATGGAGTTTTCATTAGAAATTGAGATTACACATTTAGAGTAGTGATATCGTAGCGACGAGGCGGGTCGTTACAACTCGCACACCCAAATTTTGACAAGACTCTAATTCATTCAACTTGAACTACACATACATCAAAAGATTAAAAGGGATTTTATTGGTTTGTAATGTATGACTTCGGTAAGGGTGGATATGAGAAGGATATTTAGGCTAAAACTAAGAGAAAAGAGAGGCAATGGGAAGTAAGAAAACAAGCAAAAGAGAGGTAGAAAAAAAAAGTGGAGAGCAACAAAATTAAAATAATAAGAACTTATGATAATGAAAATGAACCACAACACACTTTCATTGCTTTTTTTTTTCTTCTTTCTTCTTCTTTTTCTTTGTTTGTACATTTTTTTCCTTTTTTCAAAAAATCAAAAGAATATAAAATGACAACAATAAAAGAACTTACATAAAAAAAACAAAATGAAAATCTCCCACACTTGTTTGAAACCCATTCCCAAAACAACTCCAAGGCCTTTTTTCTCCCTAAAGTTTAGGACAACATGGTTTTCCACTTTTTGGCTTGTAATGAGTTACAAAATGAAAGAAGTTAAAGGCTCAAAGAAGGTGACAATGGATATCAATGCAAGGTAGGTTTATTTGGCTAGTGGCTAAAAGAAAGAAGACCTAAATTATCTTAATCAATGCATGTGCAACAAGGAATGACAAGAGAGGCAAGACAAAACCTAGAGTAATGTAGCACTAGGGTGAAATCACACATGAAAGAACATAAATGGAATAGTGCATTCCATCCGCTATGACTCAAAAACTCAGAAGGCATATTTCTATCACACATGATCCACCTTAAATTTTATTATTCAAGCCTACTTATCACTTCAACAATTGCAACAATGGTTCTTATCAAGCATGAAACCTCTAAACTAAAAATAGTAAATGTCTCATATTTTATACAAGTTAGAAATTTTATGAAAAAGTGTCTAAATTGAACAAAACATCAGAAAAACAACAATTGCAAAAGAAATTATTATTATTTATTTTCTGTATGTAAAAATAGTAAAAACATTAAAATAAAATGAATACAACAACATAGAAAATAGAAACAACTAACAGATACAAAAAACAACATACAGCTAAACAGAAACTAAAACATAACATAGAAACATAAAACAACAACAGATACAAAAACAATAAACAAAAAATAAAGAAAACAACAAACAGATTTTCTAAACCCTTACCCCCACACTTGAAGTGCACATTGTCCTCAATCTAAGCATGTAATGAAATGTAACAAAGAGACAACATATAAAAGAAGGGAGAAGGAAACTCCTCAAGTGTCATTCAAAGCACGTCATCACATAAAATTGACAAGACCAAAGAGAGATCCACCACAAATTCCTCTTCCACTTGAAGGCTCTCATGAAAAAGCTTGAGTTGGTGACCATTCACTTTGAAGACTTTGTTGGTAATTTCATTTTTAATCTCAACTCCACCATAGGGAAAACATTAGTAATAACAAAAGGTCCATTTCATCTTAGATTGAAGTTTACAAGTAATAAGCTTGAGGCAAGAGTTAAATAAGAGAACTTTTTGGCTAATATGGAACTCCTTCCTAAGAATCCTAGAGTCATGAAACCTCTTCACTTTCTCCTTGTAAATATTGGAGTTCTCAAAGGCCTCTTAGCGGATCTCCTAAAGTTCTTGCAATTGAAACTTCCTATTCATACCCGCTTCATCAAATGCCATGTTACAACTCTTCACTGCCTAATAAGTATAGTGTTGAATCTCCATCGGAAGGTGGCATGCCTTACCGAAAATCACCCTATAGGGAGACATCCCCAAAGGTGTTGGGTAAGCGGTCCTATGAGCCAATAGAGCATCTTATAGTAGCTTGCTCCAATCCTTCCTGTTGGGCTGCACTACTTTTTGCAACACTTGCTTAATCTCTCTATTAAAAACCTCCACTTGCCCATTAGTTTGGGGATGATAAGCTGTAGCAACTCAATGCATAACCTCATACTTCTGGGGCATGGATGCCAATGACATGTTACAAAAGTGGCTCCCTTGGTCACTGATAATGGCTCTAGGCATACCAAACCTGCAAAAAATGTTTGATCTCACAAAATCTACAAAAACTTTAGAATCATTAGTTTTGGTGGCCTTAGCTTCAACCCATCTAGAAACATAATCAACAACAAGCAAGATATATGAAAAACCATGAGAAATAAGAAATGGGCCCAAAAAATCAATACCCTAAACATAAAAAATATCACTGAAAACAATGAGTTGTTGGGGAATCTCATGCCTATATGTAATAGTCCCTCCCCTCCCACTATCTAACTATACTTGTAAGTGGTGGAAAAATGTTGAGCATCTCTAAAAATGGTGGGCCAATAGAACCCACAGTCTAACACCCTCCTAGCGGTCTATTGAGGACCAAAATGATCACCGATAGGTGTGCCATGAAAAAACTGAAGAATAGACTGAATCTGATCAAACCTCCAAAAAGAAGGATCATCCCACACATAATATTTAGCATCACTCTTAAGTTTATCTATTTGAGATCTAAATGCATGAGGTGGGAAAATAGATGCAATAATGAAATTTACAATGTTACAAACCAAGGTGTAACATGTAATTAATGCAAATGCATCAAATGCTTTCAGGGAAATTAACCCTAATAGGAAAGGAATCAACATGTCCCTCAATTTGGCTCAAATGATCAACAATCAAGTTTTCTACATCATTCTTGTCTTTAATTTCAATATCAAACTCCTAAAGAAGAAGCATCAACCTAATCAGTCTAAGTTTAGCATCAGGCTTCTTCAAAAAGTACCTAAAAGTTACATGATCATTAAAGACAATGATATGGGAGCAAAACAAATAAGATATGAATGTATCTAAAGAAAAAACAATAGCTAAAAGCTCATTCTCAATGGTGGTGCAGTTAACTTGAGTTACATCTAAAGTGCGTGAAGCATAAGAAATGACATGGGATAGTCTATCAACTATCTGTGACAAAACAACCCCAAGTGAATAGTTAGAGGCATCACACATGAGCTCAAAAGGAAGCTCCCAATCTGGTGGCTGCATGATGGGAGAAGTGGTAAACCTTTTCCTGAACTCCTTAAATGCCTCTTTGCAAGGCTGGTCAAGCACAAAGTCTATGTCTTTTTGGAGAAGCTTAGACAATGGCAGTGCAATCTTCTGAAATCCTAGATGAATCTCCTATAAAAACCCACATGTCCAAGAAAAGAACGCACTTCTTGCACAGAAGCGGGGGAAGGTAGAGAAGTAATAACATCAATCTTGACTCTATCAATCTCAATACCTCTACTAGAGACCAAATGCCCCAAGACTATACCCTCATGTACCATAAAATGACATTTGTCAAAAGTTAAGAACAAGGTTAGTCCCAATGCATTGGTCAAGAACTCTAGAGAGGCTATCCAAACATGTATCAAAGAGGAACCATAAAAAGTGAAATCATCACTAAACACCTCCATGCAACTCTCTAATAAATTAGAAAAGATATTCACCGTGCACCTTTGGAAGGTGCTAGTGTTGGATATAGGGCAAGCTGAGAAGAAGATCAAGGCAAGGATGAAGTTTTTGCTTTAGAGTTTTAGCTTCTTACATGCCAATCAAATTGAAGGCATTTGTAATTTGTCTAGTTGTTCAAGAAGCTTGCCTTGTGATCCTTGCATTACATGAGCATAATCATATACATGCATTCATGACTTAAGAAAAGCATATAAGATTACATGTTTGCATTTGAAAAGAGATTTCTCATGGCATAGGTTTTGAAAAATCAAAATGTGTACTGTCTTAATCGATTACTTACCAATCGTAATCGATTACCAGCTTGTGTTATTTCTGAAAAAAAGCCATAAAGTATCGATTACAAGCAAAGCGTAATCGATTACATAGCACAATTTACAAAATATACATGACTGTCTTAATCGATTACCACTCAACTGTAATCAATTACCTAGGCTTATTCTTAACTTGATCATGGCTATCTTAATTGATTACAACTCAACTGCAATCGATTACAAAGGCTTATTACATAACTAAGACTGACTGATGTAATCAATTACATTGTTCATGAAAGTTTTCCAAATTGTCTCAAAAATATTTTAATCGATTACCTGGCAAAATAATCGATTACATAATGTAAAATAATTGATTACACTTACGTATTAATTGATTACATTCGGTTAAATTTGTTTTCTATTTAAAGCTATTGGGTTTGTGATGAGGACATCAAAGACCAACCCCAAGACCAAGACCCAATACAAGGCATAGGAGGGCCCATGACAAGAGCAAGAGCTAAAAAGACCCAAGAAGCTTTGCAACATATAATGGCTAATCTGAGGGCAATCCAATTGCATAAGGGGACTCAAAATCTAGAGGACTGCATGAGTGGACTGCTAGTCACATGTATTGCTTGCTTGGAATGATAATAAAAGCAATTATTGACTTAGGCATTGAATAAAAAAAATAATAGTAATAAAGTGTTTGCAGTTGGTTTTGAGACTTGGACCTCAAGCTTAGTTATGCCTGACTTAACCACTAAGCCACTTTAGTTAATCTTATAATGTTGAGATTTTAATTTTCTTTTATTTTCTACCAAATGCATGAGAACTTATTTGTATAAATCAATTCTGAAGTGAATAGAGAAGGATCTTTGGCTGTTGGAATTTTATCATTAGCTTGAGTATTTCTCTGCTAGGGTTCTTCCTTGAACCATTTGATCTTATCAAGAATTCTTCAATTCTTGTGGCGATCCTCAAGGCTTATCAAACATTTGTTTGTGGCGCCTATCTGCTTCTTCCTTTGCACCATTTCTATTCCTTGTTTAAATTTTCGCATTACTAATTCTGTGATTTCACCCCGAATTTCTTATAGTCATAATTCTCATTTTACCCATCCTTTTTCGGTGTTTTTTGTGTCTAAATTGCATTTCAGAAAGTCCTCTTTCACCTCGTTTTGGAATCAGTCCAATCCGAGTTCTGTAGGCTGAGAAATACATAAAAGATAACAGTTCGATTCTGGCTCTGTTGGTGTGCAAACTCCAACCTAGAATTGGTCCGAAATTGAATCAAGGCAGGGGGATTCTCATCAGTTTGTGCTTTTGAGATAGAACATACAATCTATGTTTACGAATTACCCAATACTTTCTAAGCTTTCAAAGGTTCAAGAAATAGATCTTCTGAGTGATACACTTCATGATTGAAATCAAAAGATTACATGCTTCATTGATGATGATGTTCTGAACAAGGTTCTTCAAAAGAACTTCAAGAGAGTTGATTTTGATCATGTGCATTCATGCAACCGGGAATTGATTGGTAACATTCATTCATTCATTCATCCACTGAGGATCACAGGTTGTATCTCTCTTGAACTTACCTTGTGAATTGTTTTGTATCTTTTAAATTTTTGTAAGCCTAAGATCAAATAGTTTTCTTTCAAGCTTTCTAGAGTAGTGTTCTCTAGAGGGAAAGAACTGAGTAGGGTTCTTAGGTTCTTTGTGATTAGAAGTCTAATAAGGTGTTAGATTTTAGGTTCATTATCTAGGTTTGATAAAGGTAATCACTTGTAATAGCTTGTAAAGAACAAATTTGATTTAGTAAAACTCTAATCTGGTTTTGATTAGAAGACACTAGAAGTAGCTTCTCTTTTGAGGAGTGAACAAGTATAAATATTGTGTTTAACTTTTTTCTGAATCTTGTTATCTGTATCTAACTTGTCTTGTGGTTTATCTCTTTCAAGATCAAAATAAAAAGTTTTTGAAATTGTATAAGGTGAAGGGTGAGTCTTGATTGATTAAAAACTATAGTTTTTACCAAACAGTATTTGTGTTACGATCTAAATTCCGCTGTGGATTGCACAATGTTTTAAAAGTCTGAAGTTTAAACCAATTCACCCCCTCTTGGTTTAGTGTATGTGTTCATCCTTGTTTTCATTTGGTATTAAGAGCTGGTTCTTGAAAGTTAATCAAGATCACTATATTTTCAAGAAAATGAATACCACACAGATTACCTTCAAGGAGGGTGCCTTGATGGAGTGTCTTTAGTTAAATATTTTTCTATCATTCTTAGCTTATTTGACTTCTCTTGGACTTTTATTTTTCCATTCTAATTCAGTTTTTGTCTTAGGCAAGTTAGTGGGCTTAATTGCTAATTGTTGCGCATTTTCGGATTTTATGCTCACTTGACGTATCTGGCTTGTAAAGGACCTACAGAGCTCTACGAAACTCCAAATTGAGTGTTCTTGTAGTCCTTGGAAAGATAACGAAAAGATCTACAAGTTTTCCAGGCATAAGCCGAGGCCAATTCTGCCGTTTGGAGGGTCATTTTAGGCTTTGAAGTCGGAACCTCTGCACTTGTATTTTGGGCTGGGAGTTGGACTTTTTGTTGGTGTAAATAGCATAAGTAATTAGAATTGATGAGTTGCTCATGGCCCATTCTTTCTTCAGACTTAGTCACTATATATTAGTGACTTTAGGAGGAATTATTACACTACATTTTCATTTTGCACAAACAGCTTTATTTTTCTCTTTTTAAGTTTTTAGAATCAAAACCCTTGTTCTTATTTTCTCTCAACTGTTCTTCCTTGTTCTTCATTGTTCTTCATTTTTGTTTCCCATTCTTCCATTTTCGTGCACTTATTTCATGGGGCTTTCATTGATGATGATCATGGAAGGCTAAATAATCACTCAATCCAAGGATCCAACCCAAGCAAGAGGAGAATTTGAGTTCTGGTTTAGTATTTCGAATTCTGTGTGAATGTTCACTTTCTTCTTCAATTATTTTGTTTTCATTATTATGAATGCATTTAGAATTGAAAGCGGATTAGGTTATGGAGGGATTCATTGCCTAATTTCGAATATAAATCACAGATTAATTGTTTCAATTAGGGTTTGTGGTTTCAATTAATTTAGGGGTTAATTCGATTGAACTGCTTCTAATGAAATTGAATGAACTTTCACAGTAGGATAAATTTCTGAGAGCGATGATGATTCGAATAGCTTGGTTTGGTGAATTGGATTGATGCTCTTTAATCTGTTTTACATTACTTGTTATCAATTCTGTTAGTTTCTGCATTTAATCTTTAATCGTAGTTTGTGTTTTTGCAATTTTCATTTAGCGCATACAAACTGTTTGATAAAAATCCCCCCCCCCCCCATTATTTACTAGTGAATTGAAGTTGGAACCATATTGATTATGTCTCTGAGTCGACCTAGGTTAATCCTGTGCTACAGAATTAGCTTAGTTTAATTGTTTTGAAGCGCTACGGCAAACGCTTATCATGCCTCCCTCAATTGTCCTCCGATGTTTGAAGGAGAGCATTTCAATTTTTGGAAAAATCATATGCATATTTTTATTCAATCAAACGACCCTAGTGCTTTTAATGCAATTGAAAAAGGTCCTTTGATCCCTAAAAAAACTGTTGATAATGAAAGAATTCCCAAGAAGTGGGATGAGATGACGGATGCAGAAAAAAGAGTTGTGCAGTATGATTTTAAAGCTAAAAACATGATTACATATGGTCTTTCTTCTGACGAATTCTTTAGAACTGTTAGGTGTAAAAGCGCAAAGGAAATAGGGAGATGTTGGAAGTAACTCATGAAAGAATAGACAAAGTAAGAAAATCAAGGAAGCATGCCCTGATTCATAAATATGAAATGTTCAAGATGAGCAATACAGAAAACATTTCTCAGCTACAAACAAGGTTCACTCACATTGTCAACCATCTTCTTGGTCTTGGGAAGATTTTTGATGCTGAAGAATTAAACATCAAAATCTTGAAGTGTATCAAAAGACCATGGCAACCAAAAGTTACAACAATTAAGAAATCAAAAGATCTATCCGAGATGTCAATAGTTCCACTTTTTGGTAAGCTTCTTGAGTTTGAACTTGAAATGTCACAACTAACACATGCAGAGGGTGTAGAGAAGAAAGACAAGAGTATAGACTTGAAAACTGCATCAACTCATGTGGAAAAGGAAGAAGACTCAAGTGAAGATGAAAATGATGAACAGATGAACCTAATAGTGAATAAATTCAACAACTTCATGAGAAGAAACAAGAACAAAAAGCTGTCAAAGTTCAATAGAAAAAATGACAACAACAACAACAACAACAATACCTCCAACTTCACTTGCCTCGAATGTGGTAAACCCAGCTACATCAAATCTAAATGTCCAATCTTTTTGAAGAAGCAACAAGGTGAGAGGAAGACAAAGAAAGAAGGGAATCCAAAGAAGGCATACATAGCATGGAAGACAATGATTCAACAAGTGAGAATGAAGAAGCAAATGATTGCTTCACATCCACAATAAGTGATGATGAAGAATTCTCAAGTGCTGAATCTGAGATAAATTCTGAATATGATAATATTGTTTATGCTTTCCATGAGATGCATGAAGAGGCCTATATAAACTTGCTCAAACCTGATGGAGGTCCAAGACAAGCCAAAGGTCTAGAAGGAGAGCTTGAAGCACTTCCTTTGGTGAGCTTCAAAGGACTAATGACAAGAGCTAGGACTCAAGCACTTCAAGATCATATTCAAGCTAACTTGGGATAGCATGAAGTTGCACACCAAGGATGACAAGAACTGGATTTTGATGTCTAAAATCCAATTTAATTCAATAAATTCCAGCACTTGTTAGAAGAAATTCATCAAACACTTGTAAATAGGTAGTCACTGTTTTAATCGATTATTTTGGCCTTGTAATCGATTACAGCATTTCAGTTGCAAACAGGAAGAAAGGCCTTACTGCTTTAATCGATTAAATGGCCAGTGTAATCAATTATTTTAGTCCCTGACTGTTTTAATCGATTACAAGAGCGAATTAATCGATTATTCTAGTCTGAGATGGCATCTGCACATGTTTTGGAAGCCAAAGGTCACTTAGGGATAGCTTGCGCCTCAAGCTTCCTTTAGGCTTCATTTCACTTGTATTTTCATTACATTTTAGTTGCATTTAGCTTGTAATTTCGTGGCCTATATAAGGTGCCAAAAACTGAATGTCATGAACTTTGGTTCATTAATACAATTTCTGAAAATTGTGTGAGAGTTTCTCTCTTGTTCTTGTTCAAGAACTTCTTGAGTCTTATCAATGGCTTCCCAATGCTACTGTGGTGATTCTTCCTAGACTTATTGGAGAGCTTCTCCATGGTGTCTTCATCTCCATCCCTAACCTTTCTTCTATCTTCCAGTTACTGCAATTAAAACTTCTAAAACAGCCCCAATTCAAGGAGTGCTGGAAGCTTATGTGTTCTTGAGGTTTGCTTGAAGCTTGGGTTCTATTGCAAGGTAGATTTGGGAAGACTTAGCAGCTATGGTTCAACTGTCTTACATTGTAACATCCTCAAAATTATATTATGAGATATATTTATGATTGAATTATGGAAGTATAATGATAATTGGATTGTTGCCCGGACAATGTCTGTATATGCTGTATGAATTAGAAATTTCAAATTGAAGCAGAATAAGGTGAGGCAGGACTCATATAATAGGAAATAATTTGTAGAGTTAGAAACTATACAGTTGTGACAGAAAAACCTTAGAATAGAATTTCTATGAATTTTATACGGTAATAACTTTGAAATTTTATTCAAAAGAATTCAGGCAGCAGAAAAATATGGAAAAATGATAAGTATAATCTGTGAAATTTTCTCTTAGTTGTAGGATGTACAGATTTATTTAATAAAATGGTTTAGTAATTTTGATGGTCAGAAGTAGAACGGACCAATCAGAATTAAGATAGAGCAGTCTTGTACGTAAAACCTATGTAGCACTCTGTATAGACTATTTTTGAGCTATTTGTACTGTAACTAAAGTCAGTTTCTGGAAATCTCTAGAGTTCTATTATTCAATATTATCTTTTAGGTAGAAGAGTTCGAATTGAACTTTACTTCTTTCTAGTAAATGCCATGTGTGAAGTTATCTTAAAATTGGATTCTTCTTCTTCATAAAAGGTGACATATGTACACAAGGTGGCATGAAAGGAAGAAAAATCTTCTCCTCTTTCCTTGATAATCACATGAAAGAGGGAGTAGGAAGGGAGGATATTTCATGACTTACATACATAATATAAGGACAAGTGGAAGACACTTGGAAGAAAGACATCATGACTTAGGAGATTTTTGTATAAAGTGGAAAGATATTTAGAAAGAGTAATTATGAGTTTAGTTAAGATGTAATGGAATGAGAAGAAACTAAGTTATAATGGAACTAGATGAAAATAACTAGCTAGAAAGGGCAATTATGTCTTTAAATATTTTATTATTTTCCAAACCCTATATAAAGGGAGGAGGGCCTTAAGTGGAAGTCACTTTCAAGACTCCATTTCTACAACAACTCACGTGAATCTCTCCCTCCCATCTCTTTCATTTCACTTTCATCTTTTCCTTTTCAAGACTTCATTCCTTAGAGGATTTCCAAGAGAAACAGCCACTTAATCAATTTCAAATCCAAATCCATTTGAGGTAGGCTAGGCTTCAATCTCTAGTTAAGCATTTGTTTTGATTAACCTATATGTTTAATTGGGCAGATTTATGGTTTTTATTTGTGTTGGAAATTCGTGTTATTTGAAGGTTATTTTATGATGTGAAAATGTTGATTTTAACCATAGGATAGGAGATTATTTATAGGTTGAAATATTAGTAATATTTGGAATCACATTTGATGATTTTTGGAAATGATTTGATGACCTTTGGGCTGTTTGTTCCTATTTTTATTATGAGACTGTTTTTGAATTAAATTTTTAGAAGTAGAGGTTGAATGGTATGTAGTTAAATGATTCAAATGCTTGAGTGATTAAATTTGAGGATGAAGTAGTAAGGTGGTAGGTGTAAGGAGAATTAAGATGCATGCTAGGTTTTAATCTTTTCTTGTGAAGGTTTAAAGGAATTAGAAATTATTAGTAAGATATATTGTGGTTTATTAGTTAGAATACTAACATGATTTGTCTGTAGCTTGAGGATAATCAATTGTCATGCCTAAGTTGGTATGGTTTTGCTTGAATAAGGTATGGTAACCTAACCATACTTTTGGTACGTGTGATGTTATGATGTAAATATCTTTCCATAAGATAGTATGTATTTACTTATGGATTTTATTATGGATGGATTTTGATTGATGATATGTTGATTCATGTTTCCAAGTCCAGTACGAGATTTGTGAAACAGGCTTTGATACTACATACAGTACGATATGTAGTGACCAGGTGCAGATACATGGCATAAATCATGCATGTTTGCGTAAGACGATCGCAGCGTCTACATCCAATACGAGGTGTAGCTACATACAGTACGATATGTAGAGGCCATGTGCACCCTGGGAAAATTCATTTCATGCATTAATATAGTTTGCATAATTATTTTATGATGATTTACTAACGTACTAATGTGTTTTGGTGGTTTAGTTTTGCTTACTGAGAAATTTTATTTCTCACTAGATTTGTTTCATTTTTATATAAATAGATGGCCTTGGTGATAATCTTTCTTGATGGATCTGGACTGAAGGTGGAATAGAGATGAAGCTAGCATGAGATTTTTTCCTAGTACTGTTATGTTTTAGAATATTAGCAAGTATGGTAGAGTTCGTGCTTGTATAACAAGAAGAGATGTAACAAGGAATGTGGCTACGTATAAAATATATATTAGTTGAACAACTTCATTTTAGAATTTTTACCAAGATACGTTCTTTAAAAATGAAATAGTATTAAAATCATCTAGAAATAAATTAGGTCGTTACATACATCATGTGGTATCAGAGCCTAATCCTTGTAGAATTCTTCTTCAAGTTCAGTTTTAGATTTCTACAAAGGTAAAATTCTGCAACTTTGAAAATCTGAAAATTCCATTTCAATTCCTTGTTCCTTGTTGATTTTCGTGTGAATCTTGGTGGGTTGGCTTTGTGTTTTGTTCTGCCACCTATCCTAGTAGTCTTATTCAAGTTTTGTGTGAAATCCTTGTTCTTATGTTCTTCATGTGTTCTTGATATTTTTCTGATTTTCTAGCCTTGATTCTTGTCAACTTGTGTTAGTGTTGTTTGTGTGTTGTATAACCACTTGTTTTGATTCTACTCTCATGCCTGAACTAAATTGAGTTGTTAGAAGCAAATTTTACAGTTGTTATACATCATATTTTAGTGATTCATTGAATTTCTTTAAGGATTTTTGAACTTGTTCAAAAGAAAAACAAAAGCTGAAAAGAAAAAGTTTGTGAAAGAAACAATCCAAAAGCAAAAGAAAAATACATCATGTGTACAGCCAAAGACATTATTGATTAGTGGCTGGAAAAAGTGAAAGAAAAACAGAATTTAGAAGCAAAATACAAAATTTCAAGTTCCAAAATTTCCTTTGAACAA
>QARZ01041019.1:4200-33640 GCA_013407115.1 Glycine latifolia
TATATATATATATATATATATATATATATATATATATATATATATATCGAATGGAGACTATTAAACTGATTCAGACCACTTTCTTCCTAATGCATATTAAGTGCATCGAGAAAACAAATACTACAAATTTGGTATTTCTATCGTATATTCTTCTTTTTCCCTCTATTTCCATATAAAAACATAATTAACTTGGATCATGCAATACTAAAGCATAAAAGTAATATATTTTATTTATTTATATTTATTATTTAAAAGGTATGAAATATTTTAAAATTATTATTATGTTGGTTAATTATATTTTTATATAATAATTTTTATTTTTTCCCGAAACTCTTACCTAATGAAGTACCACTTTCTTATTAGAGAGGCATTGAACTTCTTTTGACTGTTAATTGTGTTCTTTTAATAGTTAAAATAATTTCAACAAACTAACTTTCTTATTTAATATTTGATAATTACAAGTGAACAAATTTTAATGCGACTGGTTTTACTTTCACATTTCCTTTACCAATGTCCCCTATTTTTGTTTGATGCTATAATTTGCAGGCGGTGGAATATGGCAAATAAAAAGCGAATGTGGATCTAATATGAAAAAAATGGAGATATGTAGGTGCAAGTATTTAGACTCATTTAAAATTAACCTAACGTCAAGTACTTCTTAAAGAAATTTTGCCCACTAAGCTATACGAGTCAATTAACAGGGTAGCTAGTAATTTATACTTGGCTCGACAGTACCTTCTTATTCTGAGTTTGATAACCACATGTCCACATTGCTTATGCATCCACACTTTGAACATTGATTATTAACGAAGTAGCCAGTAATTTATACTTGGTGTGATAGCACCTTTTTCTACGTTGATAACCATTTTTTGCATCCACGCTTTGATCATTCATAATTTCATACACATGTAGTAAATATCTCCGTACTTTACTCATAAATAAAAATATTAATATTTTTTATTATACCTCGATTTAATCTTATATTGTAATTTTTTTATATATAAAAATCATCAAAAAAATTGTAAAATTAAAATTGACAACTCAGAAAGTGAGACTCTCCATTTCCCCAATGTTCTATTTTTCTTGCCTATGGATGTACTGCTATACATTTTACACATTATTTTTTAAATTTTATTTTAGTAATCTACTTAATCCTTTAATATAAACCTTTATTTCATAGATTATCGAGAAAAAATTAAAATTTGATTAGAGAACAACAAACAACATCTAAAAAAAAAATATTGTATCTAAATTTT
The DNA here is from genome assembly GCA_013407115.1 of Glycine latifolia. Classification (NCBI taxonomy): domain Eukaryota; kingdom Viridiplantae; phylum Streptophyta; class Magnoliopsida; order Fabales; family Fabaceae; genus Glycine; species Glycine latifolia. The sequence continues at coordinate 5,457 of QARZ01041019.1, forward strand.
ATCTTATTTTTTTTCTCTAAAATTAAAGGGTGAATTTTTTACGAGGAAAAAGAGAAAGTGAGGGGTTGATTAGCCAAAGAAAGAAAATAACATCTTCTTAGGTTTTGGCTAAATTATAATTTTACTCCATTTTTCATTCCTGAATCACAATTTCAATTCCTCTATCTTTTTCGTAATTTTTTACTAGAATTGTAATTTGATCTTAATTTTTGCATTGGATTGGTACATAATGAGAGGGGACTCAACTTATGAAATGATGAATTAAATATAACGTGGGACCATTGTTGGAGAGAAAAGGTTTTTGGTGTATAAAAAGACTCAGATATCTTTATTTTAAATATTTCTTTTTTTATTAAGAATATTTATATCATTTTATATGCATATTATTTTTCTTTCACATTTTATGTAACTAAACAAAAAAAAAAGCAATTTTTTTATCTTTATTTTATATCATATTTTTGTACCAAATAATCTACCAGATTATCTAATTTTCTTCTCTTTTCTATTATTTTCTTTTACTTTCTTTCTTAAATTATTAATACCAAAAAGTAGAGAGTATATTCTTTTTTAAAAATAGAAGATGCAATTGAATTAAACATCTCCTATATAAAGAAGAGAAGTGTACTTGGCTCTTATTTTAAATAATGTGATTTTTTATATAAGAAAAAGGTCATAATAGAATTACATGTATCAAAGAAAAAAAATAAAAGTAATATTAGGATTCTATGTTTTATAAGGCTTAAATATCTTTTTTGTTTTATGTAACTTTGTGGTTTTTGCATTTTTAGTCCATGTAAGTTTATATTTTTTTTTAATTTTTGATTCTTGAAAGCTTTTTTTTTAAATATTTTTTAATAGTGTAAATTTGTATTTTTTAAATTTTCATCCCTTTAGAATTCCAATGTTTCATTTTTAATCCTTCTAAAATCATGTTTACAGAAACTACTGAAATTAGAAAAATACAACCTTATGAAGGACCAACATTAAAAAAATGCAAATTTATATGAACTACAAATGAAAAAAAAATCAATGACAAAAATTGAAAAAAGGTAACCTTAAAAGTACTAAAAATAAACAAAAAACTCACATAGACCAAAATTGAGAAAGTAAAAATTTATCTAAACCAAAAACATATTTAAACCATTTTATTAAATAAAAATATATAAAGACTGAAACAAAGATAAAGAAACGTAGAAGAAGAAAGAGAAAAGTAATCCTAAAAAAAAGAAAGAAAAAGAAAAGCTGGAAATAGCATTTTTTCCAAAAACTAATTCTAAACTTTTTTAGGCTAGCTAGCTAGAGTAAAACGAAAAAAGACGAAACAGTGCATGCTACAGATATATGCAATGTTCTTCTTTTAATTTGACGGGGAAATTCCAGCAGAAGCATGGATGGAATCAAACTACCAATGCTTCTTCTGGTTTAGTTAGTAATTAAGCTTAGTTACATTACAATTTACTAAGTCTTAAACGTAGCTTGTAATTAAAAGAGGTCAAATCTACCCACAATATATCATGCACGTATTTGCATGAATTTGCTAGATCATGCCATAAACAGTGCAGTTGTCAGGTATAACGTTTCTCCCAACTCTCGCGACCTTAATTTCCAATCCAACTTTATATGCTATTCAATATTCATGTAAACGCATATGCAAAAAGCAACTGCCTGTACACGGGCCATTCATTTTTTAAATGACACAACCACCTAGTCAGAACTATGTAATAAGATCGACCTATTCCCATACTTGCCCTTGACACATCTCTCTCTCTCTCTCTCTCTCTCTCTCTATATATATATATATATATATGTAACACATCTGTAGTGTAGCCACCACCAATCACAAATAGCCTCTTGGCCTTCAATTTCGTCCAATTCCAAATCATGGCTAGCTCTTCAGTTTTCAAGTCTTATATTGTTTTGAGTCTAGTGATGGCGCTAGCAATTACCGGTTTCAATTTCAAAGGGGCAGAGGCAGCACGTGCCTTCTTTGTGTTTGGTGATTCTCTCGTTGACAATGGCAACAACAACTACTTAGCCACCACAGCTAGAGCAGACGCTCCACCTTATGGCATTGATTATCCAACTCGCATACCCACTGGCCGTTTCTCTAATGGCCTCAATATTCCTGATTTTATCAGCTGAGTTCTAATTTTGATTTCTCCATCGCTAATATATTTTGTGCTGTTTAATTAATACTATATGGCTTTTTTTTTTGTTGGACGTTACATGCGTTCGAACCCATTTCCTATGAAATTGTCTTACAACAATTATACGGATCTAAATGCCGATAACTAATATATGACTTATTATGCCATGTAGTGTAAGTTAATTTGTGATTAATTTTTGCAGGTCAAGAACTTGGGTCAGAGTCCACGTTGCCATACTTAAGTCCCGAGCTCAACGGGGAAAGATTGCTCGTTGGTGCCAACTTTGCTTCTGCTGGCATTGGAATCCTCAATGACACTGGAGTCCAATTTGTATGTGAATTATTATAATAATATAATATGGACCAATAATTTATATGTGCGATCAAGGTTTTGAATATTGGCCGTGTTCACGTTACAGTTTCGTTGCATTTGTTGATATCGCGACAAATTGTGAACAAACAGACCGATACGATCTCAATTGTGGTCGCATTGTGGTTGGAAACACTTAAAAAAATCTTGATGTTACAGTACAAATCATAGTCTCAGACCGTTTTTTAAAAACTTGTGTGTAATTGATTTGGTTGCATATAAGGATATATATGTTGTTGCCATTGCAGGTAAACATCATTAGAATCGCAAGACAACTGGAATACTTCCAAATATACCAACAAAGGGTGAGTGCCCTCATCGGAGATGAGAAAACAAAGGAATTAGTAAATGGAGCACTTGTCCTCATCACCTGTGGAGGTAACGATTTTGTGAACAACTACTACTTGGTGCCTAACTCTGCTAGATCCCGCCAATTCGCTTTGCCAGATTATGTCACGTATGTGATCTCTGAGTACAAGAAGATTCTGCGGGTACGTAACTCCCCAATGGTTACTAACGCTATCTATCTATCCCCCAATATTTTTGGTCTCACAGGCATATTGCCTTTTCACTATCTTAATTATTTTAGGGACCACATATATATAAAAACTAATTATGTCACTCATGTGAAGATCATGTGCAAGCTACTACAATAAATTAATTAACATTTTCCTTTGCCTATAATTCTACTATTTCTCATAGACTATATAGTAGAATTAAGCCTTAATTAATTAGTACAATTGAGTTTGATCAATGGCATGCAATTAATTGATTATTGGATCAGAGGCTATATGATCTTGGAGCACGTAGGGTGGTGGTGACAGGAACTGGTCCACTGGGTTGTGTTCCAGCGGAATTAGCCCTGCGTGGCAGAAATGGAGAATGCTCAGAGGAGCTGCAGCGTGCCTCTGCCTTGTACAACCCACAACTTGTTGAGATGATCAAACAACTCAATAAGGAAGTTGGTTCAGATGTCTTCGTTGCAGCCAACACACATCTCATGCACGATGATTTCGTCACTAATCCTCAAGCATATGGTAATTAATTCATTATATATAAGCCTTGAATTGATTCTAGTAATTAACTTGGACAATTTGAATTAAGCGAGAGGCATAAATGATTGTGTGTGGTGGGTGCAGGATTTATTACGTCAAAAGTAGCATGTTGTGGTCAAGGACCCTTTAATGGTCTTGGACTATGCACGGTAGTGTCCAACTTATGTCCAAACCGTGACGCATTTGCGTTTTGGGATCCATTCCATCCATCGGAAAAAGCTAACAAGTTGATCGTTCAGCAGATTATGTCAGGAACCTCAAAGTACATGCACCCAATGAATCTCAGCACCATTTTGGCCTTGGATTCCAAGAAATACTAATCATACATCTTCCATACACTACAGTTATCAGAAAAGCAGCGTTTGTTAATTAATTTGTGTGATATTTCCGTATTGGAATGTCCAGAAAGTGAAGAATTATATATGTTTTTCCGGTCCTTTGAATAATAACATGTGCCTTACTCTCCATAGAAGCAAAGAGAAACCGCAGAATAAGTGAGTTCTTTTGTGTGATTTGAGGAATGAGAATGTATTTAGGGGAGGGTCAATTGATATTACTTCTATCTTGGATCTTATTGGGGTCTAGTTATGATTTTGGTTTTGAGAAAAATTATAGGGTTCTTACTATTCAGATTAGTGTATTGAACCTTTCTATTGTATCTGTTAGTGTTGACATATTTTGTATCTTGTTAATGGATGAGAGTACTCTTTGTACTCTCCAAAATCTATTAAAATTTTGCTTATGAAAAAAGTTGGTGATCTTCAATAAACTCTTGTTTTTTAATCTTCATTTGACAGGCTTTTTACAAAGACATATTGAGTTGTATTTGCGACTTTCATCCTATTATTGTTGGGGTGATATAAATAATTTTTAGAGCAACTCTTAGTTGTGATTTGTGAGAGCGTATATGAGAGATCAATTAGTCTTATTATTTTTATGGAGATAACTTAGTTTGAAAAATAAACATCTGCCCATTTTTTCAAATATAATTTCAGAAAAATCATAAAAAGGTAAATGGTGATTGTCACTACTTTAAGAAACCAATTAGTGTTAATGTATAATTCAACATGTATGTATAAAAAATAAGATGACATCATATAATCGGATGATAAAAAAATATATGAATATAAAAAAATAAGGATGTGCAGTTAAATCATCTACTCATCAATATTCTTAAATTGAATATATAACTTAAACAGTGAGGTTGTCACTCTCTCAATTAGATATTCTCAATCATTTATATACTTGATATACATTCTTAAAAACAGAAAATGCATGTTCAAATCAAATGGTGGGTTTAATAGAAGTGGTAAAAAATAGAGTTAAACTCTCATCCTTTTTATAGATGCCTGATTAATTATCTTTGACATTACTAAAATCTTAATAGATAGACAATTCTTCTCATAAAGATTTCCTAGCACTTAAAAATTAATTGAGTAATTAATTAGATAAATTGTTTATGATTTAGGTTTGTATGATGATAATTAAACTAGACTTTGTTGATAGACAGTCCCACATGTCATTAATGTCTTATATGATAGTATTTTTCTCCTTTTTTTTAATCACTTTTTTCATAGGAAATCCAAAATGGTGGTCACTTTATTTTTGTTTTATTTATATCATTAATTAGAATAAGTTCATATACTAAGTTTGAATTAAAATATGTTATTTAATTCTTTTCACAGAAAAACAAAAAGAAAGATTATCTGATCAATGAGTAGGCTTTTGTTATTTAGACATCCTAATTTATTAAGTACACCCTTCTCTTTTTATATATTTACATTTTCAAAAATATCCTTTTGTACGATAAAACTTTTATTTTTCTATCCACCTTCATCATTCTTTGAGACTTATATTTTACCATCCATTTTGGTTATTTTTTAATCTTAATTCTCCACCTCCATCTTTATTACTATTTACATATTATTTTCATTATTTGGTCAACCCTTTAGGTATATTTTGTCTTTTCTTCTCTGTCGTAAATTTGTAATTAAAAAAAAAACATCACTTTCTATTTACACCACCATTTTTCTAAGTAAATCCCCAATCCTCCCTTTTAACATCTTAATTATCCATTATATTCCTTTTCCCCTGACGGTGTAAATACCAAAGGGGTTTACTAAATACACTATATAAATTTCTAATACATTATATGTGAACAGTGCACGGACGAAAATACCCTTCGTGATTTGAAGGTTGCAGATTCCGTAACCTTCATAAGAATTATGGATTGCCGAATCCGTAAGTTTTTTTTAAGTAATACGGATTGGACAATCCGTATCCTACCCACGGATTGTCTAATCCGTACCCTTCTCACGGATTGCCCAATCCGTAAATTGCCTGTGTTTAAAAACTTGACAGATTGCCTGAATTGAGTGAATTGGCTGTGCTTTTTGAAATTATTATGTTTAATTTGAAAAGGTACAACTAAGTGAATTGGTAAATTGGATGTAGAATATTGATTCTAGGTGTTTTTAATTTGGATCATAATGGGTTGACATTTGTTTACCGCTCACGTCAGAAATCACCCCAGAAACGCTTACCGCTCACGTCGCCAACAACACCACCGACGGCGCAGCCCAACCACGATCACCGGTCACCTGCAACTCCAACGACCACCCGGAGCAATGCCACCACCGTCACACCACCAAAGAGAAGAAGAGGAGACGCAAAACAACGAAGCCAAGGGAGAGGAAACGGAAATGCGCACACACAGCTTTTGAACAATTTCAAAATATAAACCTAAACTAATTACTTACATACAGGGGTATTTTGGGTTTTACACTATTACAATATGGTGTATGTTGAAAAACATATAGTGCAGGATGAAATTGCCAAAACTTGTAGGTGAGCCCAAATGCAAGGCCCAAAGAGAGAATTGAGAGTTCAGATTCGGTAAAAGATTCGTCGGCTTCATTTTCGGTAATGTTACTGTGTGCACAGCACTTTTTTCAATTCGCGGTCTGCCTTATCATCAGACACTCTGCTGCTTCACTCCGTCGAAGCAAAATCCATTACACTCTCAAACACAAATCCATACATGCATTCATGTCCTCACTCATCTTACCTTACACTTACACTTACGGTTACGCCCGCTTCCCTTTCAAACTGAACCGGTTCTCTCCCCGAACCGTGACGGTTCGCGCGGCGGTTTCATCTCCGGACAAACGAGGCAGAAAGAAAAAGCAAGCAAAGGATGACGATAGCGCTGTCGAGAACGGCCTCCGGTTCAGTTTCATGGAGGAGCTCATGGACCGGGCCAGGAACCGCGACTCTAACGGCGTCTCGGAAGTTATGTACGACATGATCGCCGCCGGCCTCAGCCCCGGTCCTCGGTCGTTTCATGGCTTGGTGGTGTCGCACGCCCTCAACGGCGACGAAGAAGCCGCGGTAAGTTTATTCATTTCTCTACCACGACGCGGTTTCAATTTAACTGATTAGTTTTATTGTTACGCAGATGGAATCGTTGAGAAGAGAGTTGGCTGCAGGGCTTCGACCGGTTCACGAGACTTTCTTGGCATTGATAAGGTTATTTGGGTCTAAAGGTCGCGCCACTAGAGGTCTTGAAATACTTGCAGCTATGGAAAAGCTAAATTATGATATTCGCCAAGCTTGGCTTATTCTAATTGGTATGTTCATTTGGATAAACTTCTCTGCAAACACTTATACGAGAAAGAAAATAAGAAGCTAAAATGGATCGAGCTAGCTAAAATCAACTTATGCATCTCAGCTTTTAGAGAAGTTAGTTTCTATCTAAGGGTTTGTTTGGGTAAAACTTATATAGAAGCACTTCTAAGAGAAAAAAATGAAATGAGTTTCTCCATGAGCTAACCGAAGCTCTCTCATATAACTAAGTGTACAAGTTTATTTTAGATTATAGGAGAAACTCATTCATATTGCCTTCTTATTTTATCATATTATTGTGGATTACTTATTGTTAATTTGTTTTGGTGTCTCCTTTATGGTGTGTTTTAATTGTGGTATGGTGTAGAGGAACTTGTTCGGAACAAGCATTTGGAAGATGCCAACGAAGTGTTCTTGAAGGGTGCCAAGGGTGGCCTTAAAGCTACTGATGAGGTTTATGATCTTCTGATCGAGGAAGACTGCAAAGTGGGGGACCATTCTAATGCGTTAGACATTGCCTATGAGATGGAGGCGGCTGGCCGAATGGCAACTACATTTCATTTCAATTGCCTCCTCAGTGTGCAGGTTACCTTCCTCAATCTGGTTTTGTGCTCAAAATGTCTTGTGCGATTCTTGGGGTCTGTTTCATGTTGCTGCAAAAATAGGTGTGGAAACATTTAGGTGACTTTTGGATAGTCTTGTTTTCATTATCAGATGATATGTTTACTATTAGAATAATTATAAGCCCTCCTACTTCCCTTGTATGGTAAGTATTTAAAACGTATTATATTTTATAAGACATTATATGTATTTACTTTCTTCATTTAGTACTTTGTTTACAAAATAGGAGGAGGGTTTTTAGGAAGATATAGCATTTTTCTTTCGATTATAATTCTGAATATGTTACGTTTTTACTTTGTTTCCTGTATCCAAGAATTTTGCAACGGAAATTGTGTTGTGAAAGCAAGATCAAGGTGGTTCTTTTATAACTATTAGTGGTTGGTTTTGTATCACCTTAAAAATAGGGGTGAAAGGTTTCTCAATTTAAAACAAAAAAAAAAAAAATCTTTCATGCATATCTCATTCCTTATTTTTTCTCTGTACATCAAACCGATTATTGGTGTCAATTTAGTGGCTCCTAACCTGTGGCAATTAAGTGACTCCTATCCTTTGGCAATGATTCATAAGGATAAATTCCCTGTTGAAATCACTTATCAAATCCTTGCTTCCTGTTTTTTCATTCTCTTTGTGACTAGAAAACATGTGAAGGTAACTAATATGGAATATGACACAGTGATTCATTAGGTCCATTTCATTTGCTACAAAGCATGGTACTGGACAACACAAATATAATTTTCCCATGTTTGATCTATAAAGCAGATTGTGAGCTTGTTTGGTCTTCTGTTTGCACTATGTTTTCTTAATATTATTTTTTTCAAATTCATTAGGCTACCTGCGGAATACCTGAAATAGCTTTTGCAACATTTGAGAACATGGAATATGGAGAAGGTTTGCACTCCACATCTTCTTTCTCTTCCTCTTCCTCTTTTATAAATTGTTAAAGCTTCTATCTTCATTATTAATTCTATGTAAGGTAAATTATCTTTAATTTGTTACATAACAGATTACATGAAGCCTGATACAGAGACATACAATTGGGTTATTCAAGCTTATACCAGAGCTGAATCTTATGACAGGTTAGATTTTTAAATAGCTGTGAAACCTTCCATTGGAGTTCTTAAATTGAATATTTCATGGATTGAGTTATATTTGTGATTAAGAGATGTGATTGTATTAAACTTGTTTCTGTGTGGCTTATAGAGTACAAGATGTTGCTGAGTTACTTGGCATGATGGTTGAGGATTACAAACGTATACAGCCAAATGCGAAGACCCATGCGTAAGACACATTATTTTTCTTTTACAAACCTGACTAACATGTTGGATGTAAAATTGTTTGAATTTGTTAGTATATAATTTAGTCTTTTTATTTTAAAAAATAGTAGCAGTTATAATAAACAGAAATTTGCAGCAACTCCTGTGACAAAGCAATAGATTGCATAGGAGCTTTAGTGAGTCTGTATGTGTATAAAAAGAAGAAACATTATGATAGAGTAAAGAAAATATACTACTTGGGAAAGAGGGGCAGGGGGTAAGGATGAGATTCCTCCCAAACCAAAGGAAGACAGCAATGAGGCTAAACATTGCTACCAAGCCGTCTGCATATCAGTTATTGAATTCCCCTTAAAACAACAATGAGTGAGCTTCCTAGAAAAAATATAAAATTTAATCTATAGCATAACAGTTGTATGGGCCAAGAGTACTCTTGAAAACATGGGCTCCTCTCGAATTACATACACCAGAGAAGCACAACAACTGCACGCTGCTAATCTGCTACTAAATCACAGAAACCCTTTATTAGACAGAAAAACCAGGCGATTGAATTCAGATGGTCAGAACTCATAAGCCCTTTGGAATCCTGGTTTAATATATAAGTTTTAGTGATACTGCCTACAACAAGGAGTACTTTGCACCAATGACTAATAACATGCTTGGGTACGCATTATACTCCGTAAGCTCACATTTACAGAGAAGCAAAAAATTGTACTCCCTCCATTTCAAAATAGTGCTTTAAGGTTATGGCACACTAATTAAGAAATATAGATTGGTACAAATTTAGACAAGAATACTATTAGTTTTTCAACTAATCTTGTCATAAGTATCCAACTATCCACTGATAATATCATTCTACTATCCACCAACTTATTTTTATGGCTGATTTCTCTTTTTAAAGCAAGTATTAATATATATTCTTAATCATATCTAGGGGTATTGTTGGAAAAAATAGCTTAAAATGCTAAAAAGACTATGATTTTGGAATAGAGGGAGTAGCTTTCATATGAACGTGGGTTTGGAACCTGTTAATCGGAAAAACAAACATGCTATAAGTAGTCTCCACTCAACTATATGTTGACTATTTTAGTGCTTCTATGCTATTCTTTCATTGAATTTTTCCTTCTATTTTCTGAAGGATCCTTGGATTATCAGGTAAACTGAATAATGACCTGTAATTTTTGGGGACATATAGGTAGGTACTCATTAAGCTGTTTTATTAAAATTAAAATTGATTTCCTATTGGGTATGGATCTTGTAATATATGACTATGAAATGTCCTCTCGATCTAATTAGTCCCATATTGTCTCATCAGGCTGTTGGTGGAGTGTTTTACCAAGTACTGTGTGGTACGGGAAGCTATTAGGCATTTCCGTGCCCTTGAAAACTTTGAAGGGGGTATAAAAGTTCTACATAATGAAGGGAACCATGGAGATCCACTTTCTTTATACCTTCGGGCATTATGTCGGGAAGGTATGCTTATACTGGCTATGTATTTTTAGTTTTCTCATTCTTAGAGATGTTGTCTTTATTAATAAAGAATTAAAAAATTCATTCAATCAACCTTAAGGGGTTGTTTGAGTGAAGTAACACATGGTCTTGCATTTGACAAGTCACAAGTTTGAACCTGCACTTATCTCGTTGGAGTGAAGTAAGTGTAAGTCTTCCATAAGTATTCTTTGAACTCAAAGGCTTTCCCTATGTTGGATCAGGGCACCATCTCCTTAACCTAAAATATTTTGTACCAAAAAAAAAAGATGTCATCCCGTCTTCTGCATGAAATGTAAAGAGATCTGAGGCTTGTATCCTACAGTTGTACTAAAATTTCAGCTTAAAGAAGAATTTTGGGGGAGTAGTTGATGGGTAACCTGCCTTTCCATTATATGTAGAAGATCTGGTTCCAAAATACATAATCATTTCCTTAAAAGTTATTTTTCTTATATTTTGTTGCCCTTGTTGAGACCAAGAACTTTGTAACTAAAGATAACCCTCATGGTGTTGCCTTCTCTCTGGAGTTCAATTTATTGTTTATAAAAAAAAATTTGAGCAAAATGGTCTCGGAATGCTTTGCCTCAACCTAGTTGTCATTTCTAAATTCAGGAAGAATTGTTGAAATGCTTGAAGCTTTAGAAGCTATGGCCAAAGATAACCAGCCAATCCCCTCACGGGCAATGATCTTGAGCAGAAAATACCGGACATTAGTGAGCTCGTGGATTGAACCATTACAAGAGGAGGCTGAACTTGGCTATGAGATTGATTATATTTCTAGGTATTGTTTCTATTTCAGCAATAATTGCATTTTTTTTTATTTTGTTGTTGTTATTATTAATTTATTATTATTTTATTTATGTTTGCATATACGATTGATATCTATTCTCGGCTAGGGAGAATTGAAATTATTAAAATGATTTGACTTGTCTTTTATTTTTTTATTTTATTTCAATTGTCTTTTCTTCTTGATTGTATTTATGCTGTACAAGAGCAGTGTGCACACCAAATGCATGTTATTTTACCTCTTGATCGTAAATTGTGTTTCTATGGTTTGTGTTTGTGTGCAGCCTAGTTTGCATACCAGGGGTAACTTAACATATTTTGAAAATACCAGTAGTAGCCAATATTGGCAAAATAGGCAAATCAAAATCTAAGCAGTGGTCCTAAGAATCTCCTGTAAGTTTTCTAGTTAGAAAGTTTCTTACTTTTTGTTTTTGTTTTTGGTTTTCTTTCTTATTTAATGCTGGCATGTTCTATCACGGATCAAGTATATGTTAGTTGATGGCCTTAATGAACTAGTGCTTATTATTGTACTCCCTCTAGACTTATATATAAGCAAAAATAACTAATTTTACACTAATTAAGAAAGTTACTTGGCATCATTTAATTTTCCTAATCTCAAGTAAAAAATAAGGTTATTTCTAAAATGTCCTTCATTGGAACTTGCTATCATGAATAAAAAGGAGTCATTGAAAATATAGTTAGAATTAAATGAAGGGTGTTTTAGGAATGCTAACATTAAATATGACAAAATTAGTTAGATTTGCTTATATTTAAGTCCAACATACAAGACCACTTTTTTGGTTATATATAAGACGAAAGGGAGTATTGATTTATTTTTGTTAATGTGTTGATTGCTATTAATTAAAATAGATATATTGACGAGGGTGGCCTAACTGGGGAGCGTAAGCGGTGGGTGCCTCGAAGAGGTAAAACACCTCTAGATCCTGATGCTCATGGATTTATATATTCAAACCCAATGGAGACCTCCTTCAAACAAAGATGCCTGGAGGAGTTGAAGTTGCACAGTAAAAAGCTTCTAAAGACCTTGCAGAATGAAGGACTTGCAGCTTTAGGGGATGGTGTATCTGAATCTGATTATATTAGAGTGCAGGAAAGGCTAAAAAAACTCATAAAGGGGCCTGAACAGAATGTTTTAAAGCCCAAGGCAGCTAGTAAAATGCTCGTGTCTGAACTGAAGGAAGAACTAGATGCACAAGGCTTGCCTATTGATGGAACTAGAAATGTTCTTTACCAGCGTGTACAGAAAGCAAGGAGAATAAATCGATCTCGTGGTAGGCCCCTTTGGGTTCCTCCCGTGGAAGAGGAGGAAGAAGAGGTTGATTCTTCATTTGTTTTATTTAAATACCTTTTTCTTTTCTCTCCATCTTGATCTTTTAATATATAGTACCTGAACTTAAATGTGATTCATATTCCAGGTGGATGAAGAGCTGGATGCATTAATTTCACGTATAAAGCTGGAGGAAGGAAATACCGAGTTCTGGAAACGTCGCTTTTTAGGAGAAGGCTTAAATGGTGATCAAGAAATGCCAACAGATGCAGCTGAATCAGAGGTCCCTGAAGTTCTGGATGACGTTGATGCTATAGAAGATGCTGCAAAAGAGGTTGAAGATGATGAAGCGGATGATGACGAGGAGGAAGCAGAGCAGGCAGAAGAGGAAGTAGAACCAGCAGAGAACCAAGATGTAAACAGAATAAAGGAGAAAGAAGTTGAAGCTAAAAGGCCTCTTCAAATGATTGGAGTCCAGTTGTTGAAAGATATTGATCAACCTACTGCCACATCGAAAAAGTTTAAAAGATCTCGCAAAGTGCAGGCTGAGGTATGATAGATGATTCCTTGGTATACTTCTTTTCCTTTGTAAATTAGGGTGGGATAGTGAGATTCTGCAGCCTGTTTAGACAGTCAGGCAAGTTTTTTCGTACAAAAAATCCTAAAATGTTGACAAAACTGATACAGGAGCCTGAGATTTTGGGTGAGAGTGATTCATGAGAAGCTGAGAGCCATGTCTGGACCATAAATTGCATTCACTGTTAATATTACATTCTGTTGTTTGAGAATCTAATATTGTTTGCTTCCAGGATGATGATGATGATGATTGGCTTCCGCTGGACCTATTTGAGGCATTTGAGGAAATGAGGAAGCGGAAAATTTTTGGTGTGTCAGACATGTATACATTAGCAGATGCTTGGGGATGGACATGGGAGGTAGAACTGAAGAAGAAACCTCCTCGTAGATGGTCACAGGAATGGGAAGTTGAGTTGGCAATCAAAGTTATGCAGAAGGTAAATAGCTAAACCTTGACTGTTCTTTCCTTTTAACTGCAAACTCACTTCTTTTTTTGGTCAGCAAGCTTGCTTGTTGAGATGGTTTTAAATGGTCAAATTCGTCTGTTTCTTGTAGACAGAGAACATGACTACTGCCTCTTCACATGTACAAAATAAAAACTATACTTTATCAAACTCCACTTTAAAGTAAACTTAGATCCAAAAGGATATAGAATGACGTTAAATTTTGTATTTTGATTTTGATAGTGTTAATTATCTTGTATTCATAATTGATTTGCTCTTATATTAAGACATCTATTTTCATACAGGTTTCAAACACTGTGTGTTTGATGCCACTATATAATTTATATCCCTCAGTGTTTTACTAATTTTGATGCTGAGCAAAAATGTTTTTATGCCTTTGGAATAGTAATTTCATTTGGCATCAATTAGTTCTAATGAGCGTGTTTTGGTTTCCTAAGTAGCAAATAGACAAATAAATTAGAGTGCTTTATTTTATTATATTTTTTGCTTTTATTGGGAAACCGTCGTTTTTGATACCCATATTTGGGGGGATATTGTATCCCCTGTTTTAGTATCTTTTCTCCTTTCTACTAGTGATGGTCAGTCTCCAGAAGTTCCAATAGTTTGAGACTTTGGGTGAAGTTGCTTAATCTGTAAATTATTTTAGTTCCAAATTTGTGAAGTTTATTCATTCACTTGAGGTGAAAGCTGAAGATCATAAAACCAAGGGAATTTCTATGAAATATATTGTGAGAAAGATTCATTGGAGCACCTCTTCCATTTATGTTCTGAATACCAGCATATCTAGGATATCGCTTTACATTTGTTATTTCTTAAATGTAAGGGATACTCTTGAAATTATGTCTTCTGGTTGTCAATTGTGAAAATAGTTTACTGGAACATACTGGTTGGCAGTCTTTTTGGTGACAAGTTTTTTTTTTCTTACGTAGTTCAACTTTTAGAGTGATGCATGGATCTGTTACTCTTGTTTTCTTAAGCTGTTGATTCGTTCCTCCCTTCAATGGGACATTAAACATTCTTGGCATGTCACAAATGAATCTATAAATACTCTGAATAGTGATATTTATTTTTGTTTTGCATCAGAGAAGAAATAAAAAGACTACATTGATGTTAGTTGCTACCTATCTGCTTGTACATTCCTGTTCAGGCATAGTGTAATATTTCATTCAATTTGGAAATTTGGCTTATATATTACAATGGAGTAGAGATATATTCATCATCCTTGTAAATATTGCTGAGACTTCCACTAATTTTGTTTAAAGTTAGAAGCTCCCTCTGATTTTTGGAGCTAGCACATTCAATAAATATTTTTTAGCTAATAGCAATACTATTTTCGTCTTTTTGGATATATTTAACATAACATTCTTCAGTAATATGCACGTCTTTGCTGAATGAGATTCTGGGTTGTATTGTACAGGTCATAGATTTGGGAGGGAGACCAACTATAGGAGATTGTGCCATGATACTGCGTGCAGCTATAAGGGCACCTCTACCTTCAGCTTTCTTGACAATTTTGCAAACCACTCATGGTCTTGGTTTTAAGTTTGGGAGGTAACTATTTTCTTCATACAGCTAGACTCTTGTTCTAGTGCAACCCAGTCAACAAAAATCTAGACATTTTATGTGCTTGACCAGGGGGAAAGAAAGTTAAACCAACTGAGATTTCCGAGTAAAGAATTACCCTCCTAAATTTGGCACTTAAAACTGTCATATCCTTAGTACATAATGCATAACATTCTTCAAAAACATATGAATTTACTGTTCTATAATTTGTAGAAGTTCACTATTTACATTGGGTCCTGACAACAGATGCTCAAAGGACACTTTTTAAGAAATGAAAAATAGAAAGTGTTTAATGATGCATTTGTTAACTTAAAAAGCTTTACTTTTCATTAATACTATCCAAATTTGAATTCTTAACAAGTGCCTCAAGGGACTCCTTAGCTCTATCTTCTTACATTTCAAGAAACTCTCTTTTCCAATTTGGGGTTTTAGATTAAAAGGATGGGAGGGCTTAATTAGTCATCATGATTCCTATGGAGCTAAAGCATAATGGACCACATAATTCCACCTTGGAATGATTAAGTGAAAAAATTATGTACTACTGCTTTGTTTAAAATTGAGATGCTGTATTTAACTTCTGTACACTGTTTTTTTAATTCCTATGGTTGAAGGCATAACTGTTTGAGTGGGTTGGTTTAGATTACGCAGCATTTTATTCACTGTGATTAAGAACTGCAAAATGAAGGCAACCTTTTGTTTTCTGTCATCCCATATTTGTTGCTTTTCAGCTTATTGTTTCCCCGTTTTCCCCCATGTAATGTTGCAGTCCTCTTTATGATGAGATCATCTCTCTCTGCGTTGATCTTGGGGAACTAGATGCAGCTGTTGCTGTTGTTGCAGATTTGGAAACCACAGGGATCTCGGTTTCTGACCAGACTTTGGATAGGGTGATTTCTGCCAAACAGAGGATTGACAATACCTCCAATGGTGTCATTACGGATGCAGGATTGTAAAACTATGCCTTCATGCTGTAATGGTTTTAATGTTTCGGATTGGTATAGCTAGCTGTTGTTTAATGTATCACCATTGAACACATGTGCAAATTTTGTGCTGAGCCTAATGTATGTATGTACAGTATCAAGCCTTGAAAATTTACTTAAATTGGTAGCATTTGTTCTCTCCCCAATTTTTGGTTTCTCTTTGACACCACCACAATCTATTGTTTTGATCAGGGTGTTTTGAAAATGAAGCAACGGAAGGCTCCCAACCTCCCACTGTTGCAAGTTGCAACGACAATGCTTATTCATTCCACCAACACGAAATGATGCTGTTGAAAATTTAACGTCACCAACAACCAATAACTCGGGTTTCACGGTGGATAATAATGTGATTGTGTTATTTCTAGTAGATTTCATGTAAAATATTTAAATTTTTTAATAACATTTATTGAAGAAATTAATGACTTGTATAGCATAGGACTTCAATTATAGTTATTAGTTAGGCATATGAAATAGCATTGAAGGAAGACAATTTTCTTTTTATGGAAAGGAAGGGGTTCTAGTTGACAACGGAAATTACTCATGCTCAGCCTTGCAAATTCAACTTCCAAAGGAGGTAAACGAAATGAAGCAAATATAGTTGATCCCTCCTTGTATATTCTGATAGGATTGTTTATCCAAACATAACCAAAAATGAGTAGAAAGGTGATAATGGGGTTACAAAAAGGAATGGAACAGAAAAGGAGGGACCTTTTTACATTTGTCATTTTTAGCTTGGGTGTTAATTATCCCTGTCTAAGATTGGTGCAAAGTTTGGAGTTGCGAAGGCCGTTTGTTGTGCATGCACATGCACACAAGGATGACGTGATAACGCATCGAGTTGTCGTCATCGAATCCACTCTCACTCTTAAAAACTAGGAAACTTTGGTGGTTCGAGGTGAAGACCAATTGGTGAAGTCACATGAGTGGTAATTGGAGCAAATAGCCTAGCTAAACAACTTGATGACTAGTGTTGGGAACATCATCAAGTCCATTAGAGTATTTGCAAGCCAAGGTGCAAGACATCATAATTTAAGAAATTGTAAATTCTTTAACTTGCTCAGATATGTATGAAAGGAATGACTTGACATTGGTTCAAAGTGATCAAGGACTTGGATCCCAACCTCGATTAGGATAAGTTAAAGCGAGGAGTAGAGAGAGGTTTACGTACACGTATGGAGAAGAGTTTACATGTCAGATATATTGTGGTTTTTTAAAGTTCTAAATGAACTAATGAAAATATATAAAAAATCAACAAACGATCAAACTAAAAGCCAAGACCAGACAGCAGAAAATTTAGCTATGTAACGTCAATAAGACCTTATCCATCAGCACCTACCTTATCCATCAATCAAGTAAGTGGTGATATGCTGGCAGCAGAAAGCTCAACACTAGACTCTATATACCATGTAGAAGCCATTATTGAAGGATGAGATGAAAGACACGATGTTTTCACTTATCACTACTTTTGTGAGTTAAAGATAGCCTTACAAATAAAACAAAGATGTTTATAGACATGTATACAACGCATGTTCTCGAGGTAATTTTGGGAATTCTTCTGGTGGTAATTATAATGGCTGATAGAGTAGATTTGGTGGCAGAAATAATGGCTGATGGAGTAGATCACGGTGCCATGTCTGGAAAATTTGGCCACAAAACTTGGTATTGCTATATTAGATCTGATAATCACAACTATGATAGTCCTATTATGGCTCAATCATCTAACTCAACACCCTCTGTCAACAATACTTTGTGTTGGTCGCATGAGCTACTAATCCTGCATGATAGACATTTTTATCAAACTACGTGGTCTCGTAAAATTATATATCAAACTAGGTCTTATGAAAACTATTAGGATATAATTTGGTAATAGTTTTACGAAATCACATATATAATTTGATAAAAAAAAAAGTTATTTGATACTCTTATTTTGTGCCTACCGAACATCCACACCTGAGATCACCACACCAACAAAAATCTTATCCCTAGGACTTATCATCTCACACACCAAATGCAGTAAATCATGGTCAAAAGCAACCTATGTTGGTAATGACAAAGTTTTAGTGAGCAACAATGGTACGGTTTGGGATGCTCAATATATATGGCATCTGAAATTTCTATTTCATCTATCCTGTTTGCCTTTATTTCTCAGTTTGTCAAGGATGATCATGTGTTTTCTCTCATCTAACAAAAAAACTAACAACTAACTTTTGTCAATAAAAAAAATCATGTATTTTCTGAATTCCATCTTAACTTCCCAAGAGACCAAGAAGACTTGAAAGATTACCCATTTACATTTGAGCATCTTGACTTGGTACTATCCTCATTTAGTTACACTGGTCTTCAAGAAACACTCAACTACGACAAATGACAACTCCTTTTATATGTGGCATAGTTGTTTAGGATATCCATCTCTTAGACCATGTAACAAATGCATTACACGCATGTAAAATATCATTTGTTACTAATAAAATGCTCACAGTTTATTGTTCCTGTTGTTTGGTAAGTGCCATACCATACCTTTTCCCATTTCTGAAACTGCTTACACCCACCTTTTAAACCTCGTACAGTGGTCCCGTGCCTATTGCAATTCCCAATATCACATTATTGCAGATTTGCAGCATACAATTGATGCATATTCCAAATACACTTTGATTTATCTTCTGCATCATAAGTCATAAATCCCAAGCATTTCCTACCTTCCTAAAATTGTATTATGAGTTACAATCCAAGATTAAGGTACTCCAAACAGATAATGGACTGGTATATACAACTTTTTCCAGATACGTATATGTCAATAGTGTCGTCCATGGGTTTTCCTGCCCTTATACACACCAACAAAGCACTCTGTAGAAAACAAACATATGATATTGCAGAAACTGGCCTAACCTTGCTGGCAGCTTCTTCCCTACCAAAACATTTTTGGAGTGATGCATTTACTAGTTACTACTGCTACGTACTTAACAAATATACTATCTTGCACTTGTCCTAAACAATAAGTAACCTTTTGAAATCATTTTCAAGCTTAAACCTAATTGTCAATTTCTAAGTAGGAACCTAATTTTGTTGTGCATGCCTTCCCCACCTCTAATCATGTAGTCAACACATATTGGTTTATGCTGGTTAGACACGTGATGAGTTAGTATTAATCTGTTACACGTGGTGTTATCACATATAACATATTTAATCCTGCTTCGGTTGTTATAGTGATATACAGTGAAGATGTGGTCATCAAATGATAGTTAACATATTCGTTCTTTGGTCAAAACATTTTGCTTAACTCTATTGTTCTCATGCCAACCAATACCATTGATTAGTGGTGGATAAAAATTGTCATCCTTATCAAATCATGTACGAATATCGTCACGTGCTTCGATCAGTGTGAAAAGGATAAGTTGGCCAATTAAACTTAATGATGCTCTTGACTTTTGTTGCATAGGAAGTCCCTAAATATCACATTTGGAACAGTGGTTCATGCAACAAGGATCACCTGTTACAAATGCAAACTCCTCTGGCTTGTGATGTTTCACACCTTTCATTTGCATTAGTACAATGCTTCCACCTCCACTAAGCAGTATCAACGTGATTGTATTATTGTACAACTACCACTATAAGAAGCACCCCTAATTAATTCTTCTCGTCGAAATTCAAGTATGCTCATTTTTTTTATATTGAATTTGAATTAATTTGTATTATAAGTGTGACGACAAGTCATTAACCTTTGGCATGAACGACAAGAAATCCAATTAACACTAAACTAAGTAATGTTACTCGTATAAACACACTTGTACACGTAATATTTCACATATAATTTTATCATAACTGGCCCCGCTAAAATTTCCATTCACTTGTATATGCTTTAACTGAATTTAACTATTTCAAATGTTTGGGACAGATTATTTTGGAAACTTCAACTGTTTTTTTAGTAAAAGATTGTTTACAAATCTTTTAATAAATATTTTTCATACACACATAAACCTTTAATTGATGACAGGAACCCTTACTTTTCATATATAGATCCATATCGAGAAGATTAATCTCTGACCTTTAGTAGAAAAATACCTAGAGCAACCAAAAAAAAAAAACAATGGTTGATATAAAACAAATGTGTTTAACAAATTATGGCGTAGATCTTCCTACCTAGAAGATTAATCTGCACCCTTTAGTCGAAAAATACCTAGAGCAACCAAAAATAAAAAAAAACAAAAAAAACAATGGTTGATAAAAATGTGTGTTTAACAAATTATGGTAAACATATTTTTTTTACGGTAAACATCTCATGTACGTGATTTCATCATGAATAAGAGACTAGATACAATTTGAAATGAAATAAAAAAAAATTGATGAACAGAAAAAAATTAGACTCCCTTGCAAGCTAGATAATAGGAAACTTGATTAACTTGTCGTCTGGTGAAATTTGTTAAACAACTCTTGCATTTAGAAAGAATGGCATCAATATCAGAATATACAATTCGTGGAGCTTCCAATCTGTCAAATTAATTGATTTAGTGGTTTAATATCTAATTCTCAAATTATTAGTTTTGTAAACTCGGTCAGACTAGCCATGGATCAATTTACAATTAAACCCAGTCGAATCGTTTAATTTAATTCTCATAAAAATGGATTTGTTCACATCAAAGAGCATCAACGAGAGAGCAGGAAAAGACCCTTAAGCCTAGAAACTTTATTTACTCCCCCACCAGTTATGCTTAAATGTGAATCTAATGTGAGGTTGCATTTCTCCCTCCTTTTATGCGGGTAAATATCGGGAAGATTTACACCTGAGTAACCATATAAGTGAATTAGACACCACACCTTAACCCAAAACCTTAAGGTTCAAGTTTATGGATCTTCTCCTCACTTATATGGTGTTCAACTTTTTTATTTCTATCCGATGTGCGACTTTAACTCACACTTGTACTTCAACACTCCTTGTCATGTGTCATGGCATGGTGCTTGTCGATTTTCTGTTTGGGTATGTTAGAATCGTGGCGCCTCTTAACATGTTGCCACATCCCTATAGTTTGGTGTCTTCCTGTCTTATCTAGAGTCAGAGAATGTCAAATGTTTGCTTAGATGGGAATGGATAGTCCTTCTAAGAAGTCATTTCTTTTGTTGCCTAACTTGTTATTGGGCTCTTTCCATCTAAGTCAATATGTGATATTAGTAATCCGGTTATCCTTGTTTGGATGTCTCAGCTTGCCTTAATGTTGGTTCAAGAGTTGATTCATCATGTTCATCAACCTATTGTCAATCCTCATCAAGATCAATAACCCATAACTCTCTAAGTATTAGGCCTAAAAGATATGAATGCTTTTGAAGCTCCACCTCTGACTGTGGTCGGTCTTCATCGAGAACGAATAGCCCTAGATTCAATAATAAAAATTATGACATTGATCACATAAAATCACAATGATGTAATTACTTTGTTATATTTTTTAATAAATATATGGAAACACTAAAATAGAGTCAAATTATGATCAAATTGGAATAGAAATAGAATAGTATAAATAATAGTTTGAATATCGGATAGTAATTTTGGTATTTTTTTCACAAAGAAGCACTACTCATCAAATTATTGACTAAAATTGATGTGAGCTATGTAAATATAACTTTAAAGTTTCTATAAATCTTACACATGATAACAATCATTCAAAGTTATATTCCAAAGTAATTAACTACACGTACAATCATACAAAATTACATATTATCATGGGTAGAGTTTATTCCAAATTCAAATTTATTATCGCACCACTTTATTATACTTATTGATTATTGTAGGTACAACTACAACTTTCACGCACACATCAAATTATCACTTTGTTGATATATAGTTTGTCTCAATTTTTATTTTTATTTTAAAAAGAATCATGTGATTGAAAAATATCACTAGTATTAAGTAAAATAATTCTCTCATTTTTTCTCAGAGACAAAATCACTCGATAACTATCCTCACATCAAAATAAAAAATTCAAATTAAAATATTTATTCAAGAATTTATTAAAACCTCAAATGATCATCAAATTTCTAAAAGTTTTATTAAACAAAAATTAAATCTTAAAAAATAACACAATTATCATGATGACTATCACTACTACAAACATTATGACGAGTACAATCACTACCACCAACTCTAACTAATGTTACTTCCTCTAAAGTATCCACTTATTCCTCTTTTTCCAAATTGATCAAAGGATTCCAATAGATTTGTTGCATAAAGTTCATATAATTGGTATTAAAGCAAGATAGCATCCACTTATTAAAGTCTTTTGTTGAACACTAATTATTCTTCCACTCACTTGACTAACAAACCATATAGATTGAAATTTCTCTACAGAAAAAGAAAGCATATCCAACAATTTCTTCTTCCTCTCCATGGCAAGGACAAGCTAGATCTATATCCCTCATTTTCCTTTGGAGATTTTTTTGGATTGGCACAATGTTCCTATATGTCGTAATTCATACCAAGTTTTGGCATTTCGGGACAATTTGTACTTGTTAAATATTTTTCCTCATTGATTTAGAATTTGCACTAGATGAGGCCTCATACTTACCATTCTATCAAAAGCCTAATGGTATTCAAATTGTACAAAATATTGCCTATCTTCAATGAACTTTCATATGAGACTAAGTGGAACAGCTAGAATCTTGTGTACAATTTGTTGTGGGAATAACTCCCTAATCCTCTATTCATCCTAATATCTGTTCTCTTGTAGAATAAGCTCATACACCCTCAGGTCATCATTTGTTCCTTCATCTTGTCGAAAGCTATAGTTTTATTGCCCCAAGTGTCTATATAATCCATTTATCATGCCACACTTTAATGTTCAAACCACTCCTCACCTTCCAATAAGTTCCAGCATATAGGATATCCTTGTAGAGACAATGCTCATCCAAATGCCATGAGTGAGGTACTGTTTGCTGACAATCTCCACCACTGTTTAGTAAGCAAAGCTCTATTGAAAGTCGCAGTCTTTCTAAAACCAAACCCTCTTTATTTTTTAGATCTTGATAACTTTTCCTAGTTAAGCCAATGCCAATGAATCTTCCTTTCTTGCACATTACAACTCCAAAAGAATATGGCTATGAGGCTTTCAACTTGGTTGTTGATAGCATTTGGGAGCTTGAAACACCCCATCACATAGGAAAGAATAGCTTGAACTATTGCCTTAATATGAACTTCTCTCCCCGTTGAAGACAAAAAAAAACTCTTTCCACCCCTTTAGCTTCTTTTAGACCTTTTATCTAACAAATTAGGAAATTTGGGTTTTTTTACCTCTACTATTACCAATAGGGAGGCCTAGGTAAGTCATGGAACTCTCCATTTCTTTAACACCAAGAAACATCTATAACTCATGTTGTCTGGGCCTAGGAATATTTAGGCTACATGTTCTGATTTGTTGGCCCAAAGCTATTTCCTACTCCTTTAGAAGTCATAACTCTCCATTTCTTTAACACTAAGAAACATCTATAGCTCATGTTGTCTGGACCTAGCCATATTTAGGCATGATAGTTCTGATTTGTTGGGCCAAAGCTATTTCCTACTCCTTTAGGATGGAGGACATGTGAGAAGCTTCCTCAAGTGTGACCCTATGTGAAAATAGTGCTATCATATGCCCAAAAAAAGTGAGATAAAAGGAGATCTAAGACAAATTTTGTTACCACTACCATTATTATTATTACATCAATTATAATCTAGGGAAAATTTTCAAAAAAAATGCTTTGGTTATTATTGTTATAAACAATTATTATTATTATTATTATTATTATTATTATTATTATTATAATTATTATAAATACTTATACTATTATCAGTTAATCATTATTATATATTATTCTTTCTATCTCTAGTGTTTTCACTACTATCATTATTTTCAATACTTTCAATATTACTCATTACTACAAATTATCTATTTTTCTATTGTGATTCCAATAACCATTATAATTCCTCTCCATTCTTATCTTTATTATTATCATCATTCTCATTATTATTAATTAGCTACAATAACTACTGAATATCCAAACACATTGTCAAAGAGTTAGAACTTTTTCAAAGTGTGGATATAATGATCAGTACAGAGTTTTAACATATTTCTTCACATAATCAATAATTTATTTCAAAATTTTGACCTAAGTTATAATTGAAATCCACATAATCAATTTTAATGGCATGTTTGATAGAAAAAAAAATAGACATAATAATGGTGTACTTTTTTTTTTGTTTAGTTAAAGAGAAAATGAAAAAAAAGACTTCTAGAAACAAAACATAATTTTTTCTTTAATTTTCTTTCAATTCAATTTTTTTTTTGCTTTTTACTCTTTTTCTCTCTGTCAAACGGATGATAAATGTAGAAATTCTTCTTACCTTATAAAAATTATATTATTCATATCTTTAATCAGGATTCAACATAAAGATTTAAAAAATTTATTAAATAAAAATATATTTTTAATTATTATTTCTTAATATATTGATTAAAGAGTATATATTTTTTAGTTAAATTTACTTTGTCTTTTATTTAAAAAAGCATGGAAAAGGTGAAAAAATCCATCATGATTTGTCGGAGGAAAAAAAAAAAGATAACAATATCAGAATATTAAATGTCAGCACTTACGTGTCAGCGTATAATGAGATCTTCCTTTGCCGAACGGTGGCTTTTTCTTGCTGTCTGACATCAACGGCCAAGATCACTCCAGAGCGAGACCCTCATCACCTATAAGATTTCTCCGTCGTGTCACCATTCCACAGATTTAACAGAAACGAAGCGAAGCCCCAAAAGAGGAGAGAAAGAAGAAAAACACTCGAGAAATTTCTCACTTAGGGTTTGGATTTTTCGAGCAATCTTCTCTCTCCGTCACTTAATCTCACGCGGTCTCGTTCCGATCGCGCGCGTTTTAATGATCGTCGTCTTTCGCGGCCTCTGATTCGGCTCTGATCTTCCTCGCCGCACCTCTCAGCCGGAACCATGATCTCCGTGCAGGGCGATCACCACCGCCACCACCACCACTACCATCACCAGCCGCAGCTTCCCGGCTCCGCCGACACCTCTCGGCAGCAGTTCACCGCGGATCGCGTCGAGCCATTCTCCGTCAAGCAGGAACCCGCTTCGCTCACTCTTCTGCCGTTGCGCGGTCATGATTCTAGTGAAGGTTTTTTTTCTCTTCTTCTTCCCTTTAATCTCTATTAACTGTAAATCCATTTCATTATTGGTGTTGTGTTGTAACTTTTTTGTTTTTCCTTGCTCTATGTTTATGGTTTCTGTTTTCGGTTCAGTGCGTGATTTTATTGGTTGCTCTTGATGTATTTAATTCAGCTGGTGGCGGATTGTTCAGGATGTTTTACACTCCTTTCGCGCCAATTACATTGGAAATTAGTTTTAATTTTGCTCTGGCTTCATCTATTTCATAATTAGGGTTTATTAGGGGGATTTTAAATTGGGAATATTTTTGTATTAATTTTTCAATCTGTTATTTAATCTCGGGGCTTGTTTTGGTGAGCAAGGATAGCCTATTCGTAGTTGCTTGGC
Source organism: Glycine latifolia (assembly GCA_013407115.1). Classification (NCBI taxonomy): domain Eukaryota; kingdom Viridiplantae; phylum Streptophyta; class Magnoliopsida; order Fabales; family Fabaceae; genus Glycine; species Glycine latifolia. The sequence continues at coordinate 31,210 of QARZ01041019.1, forward strand.
CTTTGTGTTTTCTTTTAGTTGGTAAAGTGTGTGAGCACTTGAAGAAAAGTCACAAACTTTCGATTAAATCATTTGTATGTATCCTTAGCATTTCATGAAATAATTTGTACTAATGGTTTGAAAAAATTCTCCGTGATGCAGTTGATGAAGATGTGCACTTGTCTCTTGCACATCAAATGTACAAGACTGGCAATTATAAGCAAGCCCTAGAACACAGCAACACTGTCTATGAGAGAAATCCGCTCCGTACTGACAACTTACTACTTCTGGGTGCTGTTTATTATCAGGTTTGTTCTTTTATTGTAGTTGATTAGTCTGTCATTTGTTGCATGTTTTGTTTATAACCCTCGGTGCTGATTTCTTGTTCTTTTTTGTAATGGCAGTTGCATGATTTTGATATGTGTGTTGCCAAAAATGAAGAAGCACTGAGGATTGAGCCACACTTTGCTGAGTGTTACGGGAATATGGCAAATGCATGGAAGGTTAGTAGCCGCCTCTAATCCAGTATGACTGTGATGGAGCCTGTTATACTATTTTTTGTGTGCAGTAGGCGAATTTCATACATTTTCCAGAATTAATAGATCTTTATTTTGTGCAGGAGAAAGGAAACATTGACCTTGCAATTCGCTACTACTTGATTGCAATTGAGGTCTGTATGCAATTCTTGACTAATAACTGTAGTTTGTTTTGTGAATGTTTTATGAGCTTTTTTGTTGCTTTGTTTTACTTTTCTTTTATTTTGTTTTATATTATTATTATATTATATTATATCATATCATATTATTATTATGACTACTCCTCATCCTCTCCTTCCCTGTTCGGTACCCATGTTTCTCAACCAAAATTCCCATTATCTGTGTCCAACAACCATATCAGCTTCACCATAAAATTCTTTGGTGCTCGTTCTTATTATGAGAATGATGCTCTGTTATTTATGTTAAAGTTTTATCTTTCAATGGTTAGTCATTTCCCCTTTCATTTGATGCAATTTTTCCTTATGTACTTTATTGTTTGTTTTTGTGCAATCCTAGATTGGTTTATTTAACCCATTGTCTCCTTGTGATTTTGCTTCTGTAGCTCCGCCCCAATTTTGCTGATGCATGGTCAAATCTAGCTAGTGCATACATGCGTAAAGGAAGACTCACTGAAGCAGCCCAGTGTTGTCGTCAAGCACTTGCTATAAATCCTCTAATGGTATTATTTGCTTCTTGTATAATGACAATAGCTTCTCATGCTAAGTAGTAGTTATTCAGAAAGCATAGTGTGTAATCTTTTACTTTTGTTCTAAATTCTGTTTTATCATGTGGTTTATGTGATTGTTTTCTGCGGTACTACTACAGGTTGATGCCCATAGCAACTTGGGTAATCTTATGAAAGCTCAAGGCTTGGTGCAAGAAGTAAGTCCTAACATTTGATAATGTATTATCTTGTTTAAGTGATATTCTTTTGAGTTTTGAGGTTTTTCTACTACCTATAATTTTGTTTTTTGACTATCAATTCTTACCGGCTAGGAGATTAGTCTTTTCTTAATGACCTTTCTGCCACAGTGGGACATCTCTGCAATTGGATTTGTTGTACCACTTTTCTGCTTCTTTAGCCAGTATAGTTTCTCTAAAGTGGAATTGGGCTTCCAAGTCTTAGACTATGCTCTACTTTATTAGCAAGTATGAGTGATATTCCATCCTGTTGGATTAGTTGTTTTATGTGAGAGATTTGACCTTTTTAAGACCTTTTCTGCCATAATGCTACTTAACCAGATCTTGGTGTACCGCATCATGCTGTCAGAGCCATTATAATTTCTTTACCCTAATGCGGCTTCTAGTTTGAGATGCTTATCTACTGGATTCCCCAGAATGAGTGACAGCATTGGATATTATGCTGGTCATACTCATCTTCCATTTTCTGTATAGCCACACAAAAGTAGTAAAAATGGCTGTGTGTGCTGGCCTTGAAACCTGGAGGGCTCCTTCAGTGCTTTGTATTTTGTACCCTACATCTTTTCTTTACAATTTGGTTACTGATTTAAGTAATTCGTGCATGGGAACTGTGTTCAAATACGCAGTTCGATACAGATATCAAGTTGTTGTCTTCAGGCCAGGACTCAGATGATGGTTGCTCTTGTTGTAACTTCCATCTCCAAGACTGCAAATAGTCAGAATCTAACATTTTTTGCAGGCATACAGTTGTTACCTTGAGGCATTGCGCATTCAACCTACCTTCGCTATTGCATGGTCAAATCTTGCTGGTCTGTTCATGGAGTCTGGTGATTTCAATAGATCCCTTCAGTATTACAAGGTATGCCTCGTTTCTACATTACATGCTCGAGTGAAATTCTTTAACTTGTGATAGATGTCAGTGGTGCATCAGATTGTCTGATTAATTTGGTTGAATTTGCTTGTGATGTTTCGTTTCTCATTACTAAATGATGTTT
>QARZ01041020.1:10521-25584 GCA_013407115.1 Glycine latifolia
TTTTTTCGAGAGTGTGACATATGCTCTTCTTTGCTAAAGACTGTGGAATTAGATCTCTTCAACAAATATGAACAAATTAACTGGTCGGACCAAGTAAAAAATATTTTTGTTTTCTTAAACATGTATATAGTGTTGGAAAGTTCAATCTGATTAAGCCGCTAATTGCAGATATTGCTTAAATAAGTTTGATTAAGTAATTTGTAATGTTGTGTAGCTGATGAAGAAGATGTTGAAGAGGAAAATCCACCCGGATCTTGATGTCAGGAATCACAAACCAGAAGCTTAGGAAGTGAGTGCAACAGGAGTAAACATTCATAATCACATGAATGAAGGTCAAAGCTCAAATTATTTCCTTCCAAATTAAGGTATGGTAGTTCCAAATTCCCTTTTCGTGCAATGCATTTCATTAATTTGCTTGTTGCAAAATATTTACAGCAAAACATGGATTGTAGCCAGTTTAATTGTTTTCATCTATTAAAACAATTCCCTTGTTTTCCTTATACTAAAATAATATAATTGTGTGTATGTTACATAATAACTTATAAAATTTTCTTCTCTTATTTATTTTACTTTTTCTATCATGCATTATTTTTTTTCTCACATTTTTTATTTTCTTCTTATTTATAAAAAATTATATAATTTTCTTATATAAATATAATTTATCATTTCATTTATGCTACTTAATTATAGAACCCATATGTATAGCTATATTGTAGGATTTGATGGAAATATATAAGAGTAAACAACAATAAGTAAGCTCTAGCACTTCTTTTAATATATTTTTTTAATTACACTCATTTAAGACGGTTGTTAGGAATAAATCGTCTTAGATGAGTGTAATATTTTTTTTTTAAAAAAAACCTGATCTAAGATGGTTGTTAGAAAAATCACCCTAGAATGTTCACATTCTAAGACGGTTATTCCTAAAAACCGTCTTAGGTCAGCTTTTTTTTTAACAAAAATTACACTAATCAAAGACGATTTTGAGGTAAAAACCGTCTTCAAAAGCATGTTAAAAAAACTAGATGAACAAAGACGGTTTTAATGCAAAACCGTCTTTGTATATAAACAATCAAAGACGATTTTGAGGTAAAAACCGTCTTCAAAAGCATGTTAGAAAAAAAAAGGATGAACAAAGACGATTTTAATGCAAAATCGTCTTTGTATATAAACAATCAAAGACGGTTTTGAGGTAAAAACTGTCTCCAAAAGCATGTTAGAAAAAAAAACTGGATCAAGAAAGACGATTTTTACAATCGTCGTCGAAACTCATGGTTTTTGATGCACACGCAACAAAGATGGTTGTACAACCGTCTTTGTAAGGGGTTTAGAACCATGGTTGTTTTACTTACGTGTAGTAGTGAAGACTTTAGAGGTACTTCTCTAAAAAAGACTTAAGAGGTAACTTACATTATATAGAATTTCTTAAATATCATCATAGTTGCATTCTAATCAACATCTCCTAAATCAATTAATTCTTGCAATTATAGACAGACTTCATAGTCAAAATCTTTGAATAGTCTTCCTTCCATATCCACTCATCATTCCCGTATATATAGAGAGAGAGATTAAGTAAGCTTAATAGAGATAGCAAGTTAGCAAGCATTTCTTTCCCCCACACAAATTTGATCACAATGTCACATATACCAAGATTCTAATAGTCCTTCCCAGCAATAATTACTTTCTTCTCTATTAAAATCCAATGAACTTGAAAAAGCATAGTTCAAAGAATACCCATCAATCCAAGAGTAGTGCCAAAACAAAAACTGCTCACTTGATCTTACTCTTCTAGAAATGACATTTAAAAACCACATAAGACAAACAAGGCATCCTTCCTTTCTATTTGAACCATCACAATCAGCTTTGTAAAATGGATGGTCATATCTAATATACATATATAAAAAGAAACAACTAACACAATTACCAAATTGGACATTTTATATTAATGACACTTGGCAAAAAATAGGGTTAAAATGGTAATTGGTAATCTGCTCTATTTTTTTTATTGTGCTGCGCCTGTAGAAAAGCTTGAAATTTGCTAATTGCACCCCCTTTTCATAAGTGCACTCCAATATTCCAAATTAAAATTTCCTAATTGCACCCCATTTTCGATAAGTACACTCCAATATTTCCAAATTAAAACTTACTAATTGCACCTCTTTTTGATAAGTAAATTAATATTTCCTTTTAAATCGTAAATACTCATTATATCATTTCCTTCATCCCTTTCACACGTTATGTCTTTAACACGTAGGCAATGGTATTACCTTTGTATTCAGGATATCGTACTAGCCAGTTACAAAAATACAAAATCTCAATATTATTTTAATTTTTTCTTCTGAAAAGACTTTAAATCACTGGTGATATATTAATTCCTCTCTTATTTACTTGACAACTGTCTAGAATTATGATTTCTACAATCTCATACTTTGGGTCCTTCATATTTCTCAATATTATCACAAGAAGAAAAAATTATTATTGAACTTCACTTCTTTCTTTCTTTCTCTTATTTTTGTTACACATTTATTTTATCATTAATAAACTATTTTAGATCTTGTAGTTTTTTAAATATCTTTCCAGTCTAGATGATATGTTGTCTTAACTACCTTTTTAAGAGTTATGTGTGTTCAAATATCTTCTTTATCATCTTCTCTCTTTTCTCAACTCTGGAACGTTCTTCTTCTTTGATGTTATCTGCCTTCTCATCATTTTTCTCTCTTCTCTTATCTTTTTCATTCACTCAATTTATTTTCTTTGTCTTCTAAAAATAAACCACTGAAATATCTTTCTACTTCTTCGTTAACCATTCAACATCGCAACCCTCCTTGAAAATGTCTTTCCCAGCTACCGTCACTACAACTTCTTCATAATTGTTTCATGATTTATAGTGATATGTAGCAACAGAGGTGAACAATGTAACATCCTCAAAATTATATCTTGAGTTTATATTTATTATTGAATTATGGAAGTGTGATGATAGTTGGATACAAGAAGAATATGATAGAATTTATTTTAAAACAAGTTTCTCAAAATTGTCTACACTCAAAAACAATTTCTACCACCCGTATTAAAAAGTTTATATCTCTCTCATTTCTTATTCAAATTAAATGTATGATGTATGGAATTAAATATCTAGATGTCAACTATAACATATTAAAATTTCAGCTAAATCTAGAATTTGTACTGCTTGCAATAAACAAACTACTAAGAGATGCCATTGTCCTAAGTTGAATTCGCTAGCAGCTTTGGAAGTCTAGATTAAAAATGCTATAGCTAGAGTTTTATAACTCCAAACAAGCAAGGTTGTTAAAATCGAGATTTTACCTAGGATTGGGAGGGGGGATGGAAGATCGTAAATCGAGGATTGTAAAATCGGATCGAGATCCTACTATGAAACTGCAGAAAGAAAAAAGTGGGTACGGAAAGACTGTACATAGCAACTATCTAAATTAAAACTTAAAAGCCCATTTCAAATATATAATATGAAACTGCAGAAAGAAAAAAAGTGGGTACAGAAAGCAAATTAGACCCAAATTAGAGAAACCCAGCAACATTTTTTGCTATTTTACGTGGAGGTCCAGTTGCTCCACTCCCTCCAACATCTATTTCGCACTCGCACTTTGGGACTCACTACTTCTGCTTCGTACTATTCTTCTTTCTCTTTCCCCTCTGACCGAAAAATAAGCTGCATGGACGCCACCGGCTTAGATTTCAATGGCCGTGAATTCAACACCCCCGAGGACATGTGGAGGGAACAGGCGGATGACCCTAGCAAGAAGACCCAGTGGTATCGTGACGACGCTCCTACTAGGAGGTACCTCTCCTCTCATTCTCTTTCTCAATGGGTCTTTGTTTTACAGACAAAGACATGATATTTATATACTTACTTTCAGTATGTTGTTGTAAAGTTGCCATTCCTTCAGTAGTACTTGCTGCAACCAACATTAAGAACAGAACTGGAAGGAAGGGAGAAGGGAGAAGAGAAAGGAGAACTGGAATGAACCTGGGTTGCACAGCAGGGGGAGGTCACGGTGTCGTGCAGTAGAGGGAAGATCGCAACAGCAGCTGAGGTCGTTGGGCAGAAGCGGAGCTCGCGACATAGCAAGGGCAGTCGCTGTGAAACGAACCTGGGTCGTGGCAGAAGTGTAGCGTTTTCAAGTCTCGAAAATCTCAAAACTTAGGTAGGGTTTTTAATTTCCAGCGCTCAAGTCGGATCGTTGGGGATCAAAGATCCCACGATCCCACGATCAACCTCGCAATCCCACTGCGATTTCGTTCGCCAGTGATCTTAGCCCCGATCCGGATCGCCCTATGCCGCGAGGATCGTAAAATCGTATGATTTTACGATCTGACTTGCGATTTTAACAACACTGCAAACAAGGCATATGATACCTTGTTAGAAAGCTTAGGAAGTATAGTTTAACATACTAAAATATGAGAATTTTTGCACTAGTAGATTGGTACAGAATAAACAATGAGCGAACCCCATCTGGTTAACTGTTTGAACCATTTTGATTGGGCACAACTTGTAACTCTTGGAATTTTGGCCCAAGGAATCAAATCTTCAGCTCAAATTTGGACTAATCAGAAATAGATGAATACTTTCAAGGCATTCACATGCAACAGTCATAGAATAGGCATAGCTAAGTGAACTTGTTAGATTCAAGTGATTGAAGAATCTGAAGAAGACAAGTTTTGATATTTGATTCATGCTTTGTAATTTTCATTTTGTTTGTAAAGCTTGGTTCATTAAAAGGAATAACCTAAATAACCCTTTGCAGCTACTAATAAAATCAATCCAACTTGCATTCATGCTTAGGTATAAAATAATAACATATGCATTTGATTAGAAATACATTGATGTGTTTTAAACATGCATAAAATGTTTTAAGACTGAAATAATCGATTACATAAGTGGTATAATCGATTACATAAGCATTCTGCATAATCCTGTTCAGTCTTAGAGTAGTTTTAATCGATTACCATTTAATCGTAATCGATTAAATTGTGCTAGAGAGAAAAATGCACTCCACTGTAATAATCGATTAAAAGGCATTTAATCGATTACCTCTGCTTGTGTTTTTTTCACTGGTGTTCTGGAATAATCGATTACAAGATGAGATAATCGATTATTATGTTCTTTCAAGATTTCCAGAATTACTATGAACACTTTAATCGATTAAATAGTCGAATTAATCGATTACTTGCATTAAAATAATCGATTACTTTAGCGAAATAATCGATTACAGTCTGTTATATCTGTTTTTTTTATAAATAGACATGCTGTGACTCTGTGTTATAAAAAAAACAGAAGAAGACAGATTTCGAAAGCACTCATTTTCATACAAAAGTATTATTGTTCTCTGAGTGATTAAAAAGCTTTAAAGAGAGTCTTTTAAGTCTTGTTGTTCTTAGAAGTGAAAAACATGAAGATTGCATAGAAGAAGGAAGTGATTAGTGATCATTCATGCATTAGTTTGTAGCAAGATCTTTCAAGAAGGCATTGCATTCATCTCCAGGTTATCAATTACGTTTGAAATCCTTTCAGCTGCAAAAGGAAGTTTAGGTGATATCCTTCTTGAACCTTATGCTTAACTCTTTGTGAATTTTAGTTTTGTATTTTACAGTTTGTGTTGTAATTTTCCATGTAACAAGTTAGAATTCTTTAAAGCATAACTAGATAGGGTTTCTGGTGGGGAGAACTGAGTGGTGTGCTTGGGTTCTAAGTCTTTAGATAAATCTTGGGGTTAGATTTAGAATTTTACCTAGGGTGGGTAGAAGAGACTTATTTGATTGCTTGTAAAGAATTGAAAATTGTTAGTGGAACTCTAATCTGGTTTGGATTAGAAGACAACTGGATGTAGCCTCAAGTGGTTAGAGGTGAACCAGTATAAATTTGTGTGTAATTGTGTTTTGATTTACATTACATTCAATTGCTTGTGGTATTGGTTTGTGAATCAATTCAGACTTTGTTTCAGCACAAGAGTTAAGTGATTGGAAAAGAGAAATTTGCTTATTAAAAATGTTTTGATTAAAGATACGATCCAAAGTATTTCTTCCGCTGAGTTTGAATTTCAAGAAAAAGTTAAAAAAGTGTTAAAAACCAATTCACCCCCCCTCTTGGTTTATTAGATTAGGTATTCATTGTATTTACAGAACTAATAGAAAAAAAATTGGTAAACCAAAGTCAATGGCAAGTCAATGAAGATAAGCTTTTTAAACCAATCTTTCTAGGTGGCCTTCAACGTAGAAAGCAAGCATTAAATGAAGGAATCTTGCTTTATCTAGCTTCAACCATGTATGTGTAGTGCTAGACACCAAGCAAATGAAATCCATTTACTTAGCAAACTCCACGTACACTTGAGCCATAAATGAAGGAATAATTGTCATGATTAGATTAGGATAATATCTTCAAAGATAGTTACCTTGTAACTAAACTGAATACTAATCTAGTTGAAATCTAACTAATTAACTTACTATCTAACTAAATAACTTAGTATAAATAGCTTGGATGCTCCAAAATTTTTGCACGTAAAATTTCAGCCTCCAAGACCTATCACACTGCTACTTGCTCCTTGCACCCACTTTTCACTTCTTACGTCCTTTGCTTGCTCTTGACCGTGACCTCCCTTCTCCCACTTTATCCATCAATTTTTTTTAAGACTTAATTTCTTAGAGGATTTTCCAAGAGGGACAACTCCTTAATCCATTCCATTTCAAAGCCAAATTCTCTTGAGGTAGGCTAGGCTTCAATCTCTAGTCAAGAATTTGTTTAGAATTTGTTTAGACTAACCCATATGTTTAAATGTGCAGATTTATGGTGTATTATTTAGGTTGGAATTTCATGTCATTAAAGTTTATTTTATGATGTGAAAATGTTGATTTTAACCATAGGATAGGTGATGATTTATAGGCTGAAATATTAGTGATGTTTGGAATCACATTTGATGATCATTGGAAGTGATTTTGAGGACATTTGTGTTGGTTGTTCATATTCTTATTATGGAACTGTTTCGAATTAATTTTTTAGAAGTAGAGGTTGAATGTTATACAGATAAATGGTTTAAATACTTAAGTGGTTCAACTTTGAGGATTAATTAGTAGGCTGGTAGGTGAAAGAAGATTAAGATATAGACTAAGTTTTAATCTTTTCCTGTGAAGGGATAAAGGAATTAGAAAAATTATTTGGATGGTATATCAAGGTTTCCTAGTTAGATTTCTAACATGATTTTTCTATAGCTTGAGGATATTTGATTGTCATGCATAAGTTGGAATGATTTGACTTAAATAAGGTATGGTAGTCTAACCATACTTCTGGTACATATAATATTGTGATGAAATTTTTTCCATGAGGTTGTATGAATTTTCTCATGGATTGTATTATTGATGAAAATGATGGATTTGATGTGATGATATGTTGATTCATGTTTCCGAGTCCAGTACGAGATTTGCAAAACAAAATCTGGTACTACATCCAATACGAGATGTAGAGACCAGGTGCAAAAACATGGAATAAATGGTTTGCGTAAGACGGTCGCAGCGAGACATCCAGTACGAGATGTACCTACATACAGCATGATATGTAGAAGCCATGTGCACCTGGAAATTTTCATTCATGCATTGTTTGTGTAAGACGGCCGCAACAAGACATCCAGTGAGATGTACCTACATACAGTACGATATGTAGAAACCCTGTGCACATGGGAATTTCATGCATACATGTTGTTTGAATGATTATTTATTGTGTGAATTTTGTTGGAATTTCTTTTGATGGTGTACTAACGTACTAACGTATTTGGTGATTTAGTTTTTGCCTGCTGAGAAATTTTATTTCTCACTAGATTTTGTTTCATTTTTTTCTTTATAGATGGAAATAGTGATCATGTTCCTTGATGCTCTGGATTTGGTGATGGTGTAGGAATGGAGATAGGAACTAGAATGGTGTATGGAAAATCTTGTACTTGTACAATAAGACGTGATTTAACAAGAATATGTTTTAAAATTTCTTACTAATATACGTTCTTTAAAAAGAAACAGTAGTAAAAATTATCTAGAAATATATTAGGTCGTTACAAACAATTTTCTTAGTTTCTATTTTCTTAGTTGATTTTGGTTTGGCTTAATTACTTTCTTTGTTTTTTTTTCCTTCATCAAAATTTCTCTAATATTGTGAATATGGACAAAATTTGTTAAAAATGTTTATTTGATATGGCCTATGGGTTAAAGTATTTTGTGGAAAAAGATATTAAACGGGTCTTTATAAAAATAGATGGGAATTGGAGAATTTTTTAAATATTTATTTGATTTTGTTCTAGACTAATTTATTGGTTGCAAATTATGTGTTTCGTCAAATGTCAAAATGGATCCTTATTTCTCATTTTACTTTTAAATTTATGACACTTTTGATACTACTTTTCACATGAGAACTTTCATTTGATTTCGTCAGTTTTTTATCTTATAGAATATGAATTTTTCACATACAATCTTTGGTTGTTGTTACTATCATTTGTTAATATTACTCCTATTTATGATCAATAATTCAATTATATTTGTTTAAAAAAGTTAGTAAATGGAAACTGATGTTTATTGCAGAAATTTAGGTGAACGGGTAAATGATCAATGTAATGTTCAATTGTGAAATTTGATGCAAGACCTTTATAAAAGTGAGCATTGACACAAATAGAAGTGAATAAAAATAATCAAGTTGATGATTGAGTAGAAGATGAAGGTTCATTGTGACAAAAAGATGCAGGACAAAATGGAGAGAAATGAAGGTATTACTTGGATAAAAAATTGAAAGAAAATAGCTAAATAAGTGGGAAGTTTACTAGCATAATATTGATTTTACATAAAGTTTTTTTTCTTTAATTTAAGTTCATAACTAAAAGTTGTTTGCTACATATTACAATCTTTGCTTAGATTGAAAATTAGTATTTTTGTTCCAAGATAATTTTTTCATTTTTTCTATCCATCTTATATCTTTATCTTATTGTGATTATATGAATTGAAATTCTAACATGTTCTCAATCAGTCATGCATTAGTCATGTTCTACTAAAAATATTTAAGTTCATAACAGAAAGTTGTTTGCTATATATTACAATTGTTGCTTAGAGTGGAAATTAGTACATCAAATCCAATCTAATTTATTCATTTTTTCTATCCATCTTATATTTCAAAGAAGAAGGTTGGTCTCATTTGTGGTTTACAAGTGTTGTGTTTAATCAAATGCCTAAATAAACTTTGTATTTATTTATGACAATATTCATGTTTTTTAAAGATTTTGTGGTTTGGTATTTGACAAACATGAACAGTCCTTGCTCTGTGAACCATTCTTTACAAGTTCTTTTTTGTTTTTATGAGGTAAATGATCCTCTGTGAATGATATTGTATTTTTAGTTGGGTTGGTCTCATTTATGATTTGCAAGTGATGTGTTTGATCAAATGCTTTAAAGAATTTTGTATTTCTTTATGACAAGCTTTATTTTTTAAAAAATTATGTGGTTTGGTATTTGACAAACATGGACACCTCTTGCTTTGTGATTCATTTTTTATAAGTGTTTTTGTTTTTGTTTTGATAAGGTAAATGATCCTCTGTGAATGATATTGTATTTTTTTTTATTTGGATTCATCTTATTTATGGTTTGCAAGTGATGTGTCTAATTAAATGCCTGAATGAAATTTGTATTTCTTTATGACAAATTTAGTTCTTTTTAATTTTGTGGTTTTGTATAAATTGATAATATTTCGTCGGTAACCTATTTCACTTTTCGATTCTATTGTGAAATCTTCTTTATCTTTTTCATTTGAGTAATCAAAAAGCTTCTATTTTTTTTTCATTTTAACTTTTGTCATTCTAATATCAAAGCTTCAATTTTTTTTTGTTTTTATTTTCACTTTTAGAATTCTAATGTCCAGCAGTGTGTCGTGGATGGATAAGTTCAATAGTGTTCGATTTTTTCCCTTTCATTTTTACTCTTCTTAGTTTTATCTTTTCCTTTGCTTTTCATCTTTTGTTTTTCATATTATTCAAGTACTCTATTTTTTGATTTTAGGAATTTTAAGCTTGTGCTTTAGGTAAGTGATTCTTTTTCAAACTAATATTATGAATAGGGCATCGATACACAAACATGTTGAATTCCATTTATCCATTTTTAGTTTATTATGTTTCTTCAATTTATTGTTTGATTAAGATTTCTCATGAGGTAGATGAAGTCTACAATTCAACTCAAAAACTACGGTGTGATAGTCTACAATTCTTTGATATATGTTTCAAATTTTTGTTGGTGTTTTTTAGTCTTGCTTTTGCTTCCTATATCATAAGTACAAATTCTGCTTAAAATTGTTAAAATTTGTTTTGCTTATGAGTGTTTGACAAAATGTCTCACCCAAATTCTGTTATTATAAAAAATAAAAATCAAGTCATGACAGTTGTAATGTGAAATTTCCTTTTAAGAATTTGAAGTTCTCTATGAATACATAAATCTAATTTTGACTTCAATATGTTTCTTGCTAAGTTTTTCTCTTAGATTAAAATGATTTTTAGCTTTTTATTTATAAGACACTTATTGATTAATTTCAAGAGGAAACCTACAATGCTATAATTCTTAATTTATTCTTGATGAAGAGAAATGGTTCTCTTTTCAACCTTTCATGTGTTTGCAGTCTTTTAATTTGTTCTTGTTGTTGACTGAAATTGATAGCTTCCAGGCATATCAATGGGGATGTCTTGATTCTTTATATAAAAGTTATGAAAGCTTCAGATAACAGGCAGTATGGTCTAATTCTATAATTTGAAAATGATTCTGCATGTTATATATTATTTATATGATTTTATCTATTAATGAAAAAATTTAGGAAATACCCGTTTGGCTAAGGCTCCTATATCTATAAAGTGTGGGCTCGAGCATTTCCATTAAAGTATGACAGATTTTTTTGTTACATTAACATTTTCATAATTTTATTGTGTTTGCTCCTATAACCACCATCTCATTAAAGTGACACAATTTGATCATGATAAACTATGATCTATAATTTGTGTAAATATGTTCCTAATTCTTATAATCTTATTGACATCTCAAATTTAAAAGAAGTTGTTTCACCTCTACGCAAATATGTCTCTTTAAGGGATTTTTTTGTTCCCACTTTGAAAGAAGGTTTCATGTCTATTGATGTTGATCCACATTGTCTGGTACCTGGTAACAACTATTTGGAAATCTCAAATGTCTTTGTATCATTTTCAGCTGATATATAACATGTTTGACCATATTTATTTTCTGTAGGTTAGTCCTGTGGACGATACAATTTTAAGATCTGGGGAGTTGAATGGAGCTGGAGTAATGATTGATTGAACAAATTAAATCTAAAATATTTATATGTTTACTTATTATAAAAATAGTTTTCCAATTTGAAGCAGAGCGAAGTGCAACAAATTGGTATATCTCGTACGAACGCACGAGTTACCAACTAGTTTAATTAAAAGCAACTTGAACCAAATGCTTTTGTATCACTTAAGAAGCTCATCTTTACTTAGTCAACAAATTAATATTGAACAATTATTCTAGATTTTTCTTATTCGCAAACCCCTTTTTCTTAACCCACTTCACTAAAAAAAAATTGTTCTCATCTTCCACATTTAACAGTAAAAAATTCCTCTGAATTCAAAGCAAGACACAAATCGCTTTCTTCGACATTTTAATAAAAGAAAAAAATTAGGAGTAAAATAGACGGCACAGAGTTTACCAGCACAATACTTCCCCAAAATATTATATATATTCAGAGACAAGACCTTACACTTTGTTAATTTGTCTCTAAGTAAACTAAAATAGGGGTATATTTGTTTACCCTTTTAGTATATTAAAATCATGATATATATTCAATTAAATTAAGTAAATTCACTCTTAAACAAGACTCACGTATACACAGTAGCCTTATTAATCCTTGAACATCAATCCAAAATTGACTTGACAAATCATATAAAAGGTTCAAAATCTTTACAACCATTTAAAGTTGCATGTTTTGTCGGGAAGGAGACCAACATCAGGAGATTTACAAAGTCTCTTAATTAAGTTGTATTAATCACCACTTTGTCAAACATCAACTCTTCAAACATTTCTGGTTCTGTACAAGAGTTGAGACTTGGGATCATTTTTTCTTGTTTTTATAAAGGTCTCATTCTCAATCAGAGGTAAAGAGATTTCATTTTGAACTTCAGTGTAGTTTTTCTTTCCTCCATAAATCACTAAAATTTTATCACACAATGCATTTCTTTTCTTAGCTAGTCTCACTTTGCATCTTTTCATATTTGATTGATGACTATTTCTGTTAGCTAGCTGTAATCACACAAATTCATATGACAAAAAACAATTAATTTACTCAACCCCTTGCACATAATCTCTCATACCCCTTTTAACTCTATTAATAAATTTTTGCTTCATTAAAAAATGAAATCTCCCAAAACTAAGGTCTTTTGATGCTTGACACCGTATGTTTATGAAGACAACAAATGACAAAAAGTAACTGACAAAACTCACCAAATTAATTCCAATTGATATTTAATTTCTAGTACATATCTTTAATCTTTAATTAGTTACATGCCAAAGACTATGAAGATGATTAGCTTGAACTTGCACCAAATAGAGAGAGCACCTTTAGAATTGATTATTCTTTAATAACTTACATCAATATTCCAACATCTTTCATAGCGTGAATTACGATATATATGAGGAATCAAGAATGGTTCTACTCCTATACCTTAACACAGAAGTCAGTGTCAACCTAAATTAGTATATTGGTTAGAATTTCTTGTAAGTTAATTAATTATGGGACTTATAATTTCATTCGGCTATATACATGTGTATCACTAGCTAGTGACAACTTCTTTTGCCTATTGCAGCAAGTAAAATCCAATTGTGTGAGCCACGTGAACCAACAGCAATCATGCATGACAAATATATATGACAATAATTATTGTTCTATTGTTTTCATTTTCTTTTTGAAACTAGCAATTCCATGAACCCATTACTTTTTTTTCTTTTGTCATTAGTAATTAGCTTTTTACGGTTGCGGCACTACTAGAGAAACAGCCTTCTCCATCGGTTATTTTTTACATTCCACATCAGTTTTGAACCAATGTTGAATCAGGCGACGTTGAAAGTGTGCAAGTTAACATCAGTTTTGAAAACCGATGTTAACGAAACTAAACAACATCGGTTTTCCAGTAATAACCGATGTGGATATCTGATAAATTAAAACATAAAAAAGTGTAAAAGATGGAATATTAACGTCAGTTTCTTTGCAAAACCGATGTTAAGGAACACCACAACATCGGTTTTTACCATAAAAAAATGTTGATTTGATGTAACAACATCGGTTTTATTTTCAAAACTGATGTTGCTTTCATGTAACAACATCGGTTTTGCAAAGAAAACCGATGTTGATTTCATGTAACAACATTGGTTTTCTTTCTAAAACCGATGTTGTTATATCAAATCAACATCGGTTTTCTTTGCAAAACCAATGTTGTAGTCCAAGTTAACATCGGTTTTCTTAAAACTGATGTTGTTTGTTTTTTTTTTTAATATTTTGTCTATTTTTTAAATTTTAGCAGTTCTTCAACCTGTAAATTAAAAACCAGATCCAGGCAATTTCAGAATACATTAAAATAAATTGATATTTGAATAACAAATAAAATTCAATAGTGTCAATGTACATAAAAGAATTTCCTAACCTAATGTTTATACAATTGTTTTGAAAATCCAATAACCACCTAATCTACTAATATGTCATCTCTAATTTTAAGAAAAAACTTCGCCCATTGAATCCTAATAGCCTTCAAGGTGTCGGCTTCCAATGGTCTTTCATCAGTAAAATACTGCATGACATAAGAAAACGTAATTTAATAAGTACAAAACAAAAACAAGTAAAAAAAATTAGTTTTGAATTAGACAACCCAATTATCTGTGAAGCCTCCTTGGACTATTGTCGACATCCAATGCATGACATAATAGCCACACTCAGTGCTTCCTTTTTGCTTATTACACTAAATTGAAAAACATGCATAGTCAAAGTTAAATGGAAATTAGTGTAAATAGTAATAAAAATTATTTTCAATACATAAACCATGATTTATTAGAAGACTTACTTTAAGCGCAATCCATTTAGTAGTAGCCTTTGGTTTATTTCCTGGAGTGTCAAGGACTCCCTTCAAAGCACTGCTTAAGAGAAACATGCATGCATAGTGTACAATTAACATATTCATGCCATAGAAATAACATAAATGTGTTACAAATTACAACCCACCTGTTAATAATTCATTTAAGGTAGTTATCAGGCCTGTTATGCAACGAACAGAACCAGACGACTACATTGGCCTTAGGACATATAACTACTAGTTGCCAATGTGCATTGTATTGTCGAAAAACAAGTTATTATACTGCATACATTAATTAAATTGTGATACTCATTTATACTTACCCATTCAAATACGGTGCAAGGTAGACATGTTTCTGTGAACTCTGCATCCATTTCTTCATATAGTCCTCGATTTGAAATTGAGATTGGCCAGATCTCTATATGGACTGTGGCTCAAGGAATCCATACACATCGGCATGATCCAATTACAGACTTAATTCATTCATATGCCTATTGTACCGTGAAAATAAAGTCAATTATGCAAGAATATAAAACAATTCACCAAGTAATGCTAGTCAATTGAAAGTGACTTACAGAATCCACAATTGTATAACGGAGATGTTAAGACACTGACCACCATGGATGATCTCTGAAATATCCTCATGCTTGATGTACAAGGGGAAGTTGTCATTATGCACCCCGAACATCTCCGAGTCCCATGGCACCTGGAAGGGTCTGAGGAAACGATCGAGGATGGTCAATGCTATCTGGTACAAAGGATTAGAAAAATGTTCCGGCTTATCTACAAGTTTTGTCAGTCCCTTGGGTTCTTGTTTATCCTACACAGTTAACAACCAAAAGTGAACAATCAAGTTAACTTGATATGTGACAAATCATTTGTAAATGAGAAGAAAGAAGGCAAAAATGAAAAA
>QARZ01041022.1:15429-34504 GCA_013407115.1 Glycine latifolia
TATGATGCTACTTTCATCCAGCTTGTTCCTAAAGACCCATTTAGTGCCAATAGGTGTGTGAGTGGATGGTCTAGGTACTAATTTCCAAACATTATTCCTTTTAAATTGATTTAACTCCTCATGCATAGCATTTAACCAATGTTCATCTAATAAGGCTTGTTCAATGTTAATTGGTTCTATTTGTGATACAAAAGCCATAGAGCAACAAAGATTTCTTAGAGAAGATCTAGTAGACACCCCCTTTGATACTTCACCGATTATGTTGTCTAATGACAGATCTCTTGTGGTCCTCCAATACTTATGTTTAGGTGTGGCTGCTTCTTGATTAGATTCTTGTTGTGCTTCATCTTCTTCTTGTTTATTGTCTTCAATAGGCTGCTGTCTTTCCTCTTTAGTTTCTGCATCATTGTCACTTAAAACTTCTTCTAGAGAAGGGTTAGTTTCATCACATACAATATGCACAGATTCTTCAACACACAAGGTTCTCTTGTTAAAAACTCTATAAGCCTTACTTTGCAAGGAATAACCAAGAAAGATAGCTTCATTAGCTTTTGAGTCAAACTTGCCAAGATTGTCTTTACCATTATTTAAAACAAAGCACTTACAGCCAAATGCTTTAAAGTGAGAGATGTTTGGCTTTCTTCCTTTATAGATTTCATAAGGGGTTTTCTTCAAAATAGGCCTTATGAGAATCCTATTCAAGGTATAACAAACAGTACTCACTGCATCAGCCCAAAAATGCTTAGGTAATTTTGTTTCATTTAGAAGAGTCCTTGCTCCTTCTTCAAGTGATCTGTTTTTCCTCTCCACAACACCATTTTGTTGAGGTGTTATTGGAGCTGAAAAGTTGTGATTAATTCCAAAATCTTCACAGAACTTTTCAAAACATTCATTTTGAAATTCACCACCATGGTCACTTCTAATTGAAACAATATTACAGCTCTTTTCATTTTGAATTAACTTGGCTAGTTTCTTAAAAGCTGTGAATGCTTGGCTTTTAGACTTAATGAAAAAATGTCCAAGTGTATCTAGAATAGTCATCTACAATAACAAGACCATAATAGTTTCCTCCTATGCTCATAGTTCTTGAAGGTCCAAATAGGTCCATGTGAAGCCATTCAAGAGGTCTAGAAGTAGAAATCATATTCTTACTTTGAAAAGAGTTTTTAGTTTGTTTTCCTCTTTGACATGCTTCACAAATCTTATCCTTTTCAAACTTGAGCTTAGGTAAACCAATTACTGAATCTTTTCTTATTAGTTTGTTGAAATGATGCATGTTAATATGAGATGTTCTTCTATGCCACAACTGTTAGTATATGGATGTCCTAGAGACAATCTTTTCATTAGATTAGGACGTACATGTACTTTTCATATTGTCATGAATAAATTATAAGCGCTCTTTATCTTGTTTCATATTCTGTCTCGATATCATTATTAATATATGAGTAACTGGATAAAACCCTTGGAATATAATAGGTATCTCTTGAGTATCAGTGATGGGATCACGTTCATGAGGATTCAAGGATACCAGATGTCTACTCCTAAATTTTAAGTTCCTAGTCTAGAGACACTGAGAATGGGGATCAGTGATTTCGGGTAAGACTAGCACGGCTTAACTACTTGTATGTAGATACAAGGTAAAGACCTCATGAGCTACAGACATGGAGATGTTTTAGCTAAAGTCGTGGGTGGACCTATAAGGGTATAGCTCGCACTGAACGGACCCACAAAGAGACTCTATGAGGAAATGTCACAGATAGTATCATTAGAGTAGTCTCTTATTATTTGGGTGTGTCTTTCCTTAGACCAGAAGTTTTCACCTAGACTGTGTTCTAGAAGACATGCTTTGATTGTATACCTCGTATGCCTGAAACATGGAGACACATAGGTATACTTTTGGGCATGTCCTGAAAGAACACGAGTCTAGGATGACTAGCTGAAGGAATTCGTCAAATCTCTGTGAGAGATTAGGTGATCTGTAAACCGAAGAAATCGGGATGATATTTACAGGACTCAGGAATCTATGCATAGTAAAAGAAATCATGAGATGATTTGCCTTTAGAGTCAGTAAAATTGGAGACTCCCTATTTCATATTAAAGCTTACCCTAGACCGCAAGGGCTGATACGTTTCCTTACCCTAGGTTTTATGGGAAGGTAACCGAGACGAAAGGAAATACATACGGAAACCAAATAGATTTAATAGGATGATCTTGTCATTTACCTAACTAGTTCTGGGGCAACAAAGCATTGCTAGTGCTTTGTATTGTCATTAAATGAGTAGTGGCCTTGTTGGGCCCAAACTCATTTATGTCAGTAGCTATGTTGGGCCTAATGGGTCACACACTAACACTTTATTGTCATGACATTATAGCATTAAAGGTTTTGGGCCTAATAATGGTTGTTGGCCCAAGAAAGAGTTTGGATACTTATCTTAAAGAGAGAGGGGTGCATGAATGAAGTTAATGAGCTTGGATAGTCCAAGACATTATTAATTAATTTAAATAGTTAAATTAATTATCTAATATTTAAATTTGATAATTTAAATTTTGAATTTAAATATTTGAATTTAAATATGATTTAACTATAGTAGTTAGTTTCATATCAAAAGGAGAAGATAAGAGTTAGATTTGAATTTGAATTCAACTAGAATCTTATCATGATCATGTCCTAGATTTTAGGAAGAATTTTGAGGGCTGATTATGGGCTTATACATGGCTGATATATGATTATCTTTTGGCAAAATTAAATCCCAAGTAATTGACTTGGTCTTAGGAAGATAAGATAAGAGGTTGTTGGAAATTTTGAAATGCAACAACTCTATCTTATCTTCACGTGTGGGATGCTTCATGATCAGATTTTTTGGTTAAAAATCTGACTCAAACTCTTCTATAAAGTGTGCTATTGTGATCATAGTTCTCTTGGGATGCTTCATGATCAGATTTTGATATTAATTGATAATTGTTGCTTATTTTCAAATTTTGTGCTTACTTGACCTATTTGCCTTGTGCAAGATGTAACGACTCACCTCATCGATATGATATCACAACTCTAAACGCGTAATGTTAGTTTTAAATAAATACTCTATTAATTTGATTATGAAAATGAAGGTAAATTTTTCACGATAATGCACTCATCAGACAATGCATAAATACATACATAAATAAATAAATACAAATATATATAAATCAAACTATTATATATATCATTCACATAATTCATTTTTTTTTACATGTATGTATGCCTGAGATTTACGTGCTCAATCAAAAAGAATCAAGGAACCAACAAAGGAATAGTTGATAACAAAAGACAACTCTCTCCTAAAATAAATTTCAACGTTATCACGTCGGCTTGACAGCTCCAACAAAAGGATCTCCCTCCAACATCACCTATTCCTGCTCATTTGCTCCCATGAACGAAGGTTCGCGATCATGAAATGTACCAACCACATGGTACAAAATTGCAATAGTGAGTTTATTATACAATATCAACAAACACCAGATGACAATGATTAACAAGAAAACAATAATAATAATAACCACAATCATTCTCAATAATCAATGAATTCAACATACACTCAACCAACTAGTCATCAACTTTTTCTACAATTTAAATCAATTATGCTCTCAACTCTCAAATGCAATGGGGTACCATTTGTCAAGAAATAGCCTCAACATGCCCACATAACACTCCCACTCAGGAAAATGATGCAGTAACTGGTCGAGGTCACCCTATCATGCACAAGCATTTCTCTCCATGGTGATTAGCCTGAGTCACAAGGGAGTTCCAAACCAAGTGATATGTTCCCAAGTACCCTCATTTTTATCCTCATGAAAAACCACAGGTACTTATTACCACCATTTATCTATTTCCAAGCAATTATAAAGTATGAAACATGGGCACCATCAATATACTGACCATCATTCCCTTTCCCTCTCTAGGGAATGCTTAAAATTTTTTACCAATTCTCTTCCCTCTCCAAGGATATCCAATAGGTCACTGCACCTCCCATGTACATACACAACATACATCCATCACAAAGACATCATCAACATCAACATCATCTCTCATTAATGTCATCGCTAACATCAACATCATCTTATCTTAATGTCATCATCACCATCAACATCATTTCATATTATAACACATACATTGGATTCACATTCCTCAGGTCTTCATACAACGCAAATCTCATACATTCACAATCCATAATTCCACGAGATTGATATTTTAGGAAAATTCTAAATTAAAGAGGAGAACTATGGTATACAAAACAAATTTTTATGCCCATTTAAAATTTAATAAATAATGAAATATAAGAAAAAATATAAAATTTTGGGAAGAGTCTCCTCTATAATTACAACAACAACATCATTCACAATTTCATTCATCAATAAGAAATATATTGCATACCATTAGTTTAAAACACAATTTTTCTTGAAAATCAGCACACAAGAGGGACTTACATACATCCCCATAATTGGGTTCCCTGACCCTAACTATGGTATCAAAAGCTATAAACAAACAATAAATTCCCCTCTAGTGGATATAGGGGGGCTAGAAGGGGACCAAGACAAGGGAGCCAAGTGCCTTAAATAGACTTTAGCTTTTTACATGCCCTTTAATTGAAGGCATTTGTAATTTGTTAAGTTGTTTGAGAGGCTTATCTTATGATCCTTGCATTGTATAAACATGAACATTAACATGCATACATGATTTGATAAAAGCATAAATGCTTTTATGTTTGCATAAAGAAACAAACTTCTCGTGGTTAAGTTTTGGAAAATCTCATTATGCACTGATTTAATTGATTACCGGCTTTGGTAATCTATTACTTAAGCCATGAAGAACATATTAATCAATTACAAGCAAATGGTAATCGATTACACAATACAAAACACAGAATATGTCTCCCTGATTTAATCGATTACCTTCTATTCCTAATCGATTACACAAGCTTATTTTAAAATAGAGACTGCCTGTGATAATCGATTGTAAGACATTTTAATTAATTACATTGTTCATATATCTTTTGCAAATTGAGCTTAGAACACGTTAATTGATTATTTTGGATATTAATCGATTACATTAGTTAAAATAATTGATTACATGGATGATTTAATCGATTACATGCAGTTAAATCTATTCACTATAAAAGCTGTTGGGTATTCTATTTTAAACAAAACTTGATTTTGCGAATTATCAATCTCTTTCAAAAGCCCTCACAGTCTGAGAAAAGATATTCTGAGTTACACTGATCTTGTTTCAAAACCCAAAACTCATGCATCATTGATCATGTTGGTTTGAACAAGATTTGACAAGAGTTTCAAAGAGAGCTGATTCCAAGAATTGCATACATTCAACCTGAGTTTGTTTGGTAAAATTTATTCATTCATATTTTAGAAGATCATGAGGTTGTATCTCTCTTAAACTCTTGCTGTGATTTGACTATTTACTTTTGTTTCTTGTAAGTTCCTATTTCAAGAAGTTCTTCAAAGCTTTTCTAGAGTAGTGTTCTCTAGAGGGAAAAATAGATAAGGGTTCTCTAGTTCTTGGTCATAAGAAGTCTGAAGGGGGTTTAGATTTCGTTTCTTTATCTATGGTTGATAAAGGTGATCACTTGTAAGCTTGTAAAGAACAAATTTTGATTTAGTGGAACTCTAGCCAAGGTTTGGTTAGAAGAAACTGGATGTAGCTTCTCTTTTGAGGAGTGAACTAGTATAGATTTGGTGTTCTCTTGATTCTCATCTTGTTGTCTTAATCTTGCTTATCTTGAGGTTAATATCTTTCAAGATCAACTGATACATTTTCTACAATTGCTTGAAGTAAAGGGTGAATCTTAATTGTTTGTAAGTTTCAGTTTTAACAAGGTTAAACTTGTAATACGATCTTAATTCCGCTGCTAGTTTACAAAGAATTTTTAAAGTCCCTAAATTAACCAATTCACCCCCCCTCTTGGTTAATTGTGTGTGTTCATATTGTTTTCAATTGGTATCAAGAGCAGGTTCTTGAGTGTTATTCAAGATCAGTATCTTTTTTAAAGAAAATGAATACCACACAAATTACCTTCAAGGAGGGTGCCTCCCTCAATCGTCCTTCGATGTTTGAAGGAGAGCATTTTAGTTTTTGGAAAAATAGAATGCAGATTTTTATTCAATCAAATGACCCCGGTGCTTGGAATGCAATAGAAAAAGGTCCTTTGATCCCTACAGAAACTGTTGATAATAAGAGGATTCCCAAGGAGTGGGATGAGATGATAGATGTTGAAAAAAGAGTTGTTGGTATGATTCTAATGCTAAAAACATGATTACATTTGCACTTTCTTCTGACGAATATTTTAGAACTGTTAGGTATAAAAGCGCAAAGGAAATGTGGGAGATGTTGGAAGTAACTCATGAAGGAATAGATGAAGTAAGAAGAACAAGGAAGCATGCTGATGGAGGTCCATTGCAAGCTAAAGGTCTAGAAGGTGAATTTGAAGCACTTCCTTTGGTGAGCTTTAAAGGACCCATGACAAGAGCTAGAACCCAAGCCCTACAAGACCACATCAAAGCTAACTTGGACAAGCATGAAGAAGCACACAAACTCAAGGACAACAAGGCTGGATTTTGTAATCTAAAGTTGAATTTAATTCCATAAATTCTGACACTTGTTAGTAGCAAAAGTAGTGACAATTAAAAGGCTTTTTAGTGCAATTGTGTAAAGAGGTGTAGGTGCACTTTTGTGTAACTTGTGTAGTACCTTTGTAAGCTTGTTGGCTGCACCTTAAGGCTTAAAATACTACACCTTAGGCATGGTTTAGGTCAGCCAAGAGTCACTTAGGGAAGCTTGCACCTAAGCTTGCATTTAGGATCCATTAGTTGCATTACAAGCTTCATTTGAATTGTCATTTCATGTACATTTGATTTGTAATTTCATGGCTTTATAAGCTGCCCCAAAAAACGAATGTAACACTTTTGGATGTCATTGTTACAAATCTGAAATTTGTGTAGAGTTTCTCTCTTGTTCTTGTGCAAGAACCTCTTGTTTCTTATCAATGGCTTCATGCTATTGTGGCAATTCTTCCTAGGGTTATTGGAAAGCTTTTCCATGGTGTCATCCATCTTCATCTCTTACCTTTTTCCATCTTCCATTGCTGCACATTTAAAGCTTCCAACCAGCCATATTACATGTAAAAGTTTGACAGCTTGTGTTCTTGGAGAGTTCTTGAAGTTTAGGTTTCATTGCAAGGTAGATTTGGGAAATTTAATGGCTAATGAGTTCAGCCATACATCACATGCCTTGATTCATGAGTATGAAATGTTCAAAATATGCACCCAAAAAACATTTCTCAGCTCCAAACAAGGTTCACTCACATTGTCAACCATCTTCTTGGTCTTGGGAAGATTTTTTATGCTGAAGAATTGAACATCAAAATCTTGAAGTGTCTCACAAGACCTTGGCAACCAAAAGTTACAACAATCAAGGAATTAAAAGATCTATCCAAGATGTCCATGGTTGCACTTTTTGGTAAGCTTCTTGAGTATGAACTTGAAATGTCACAGTTAACACATGTGCAGAGGATGCAGAGAAGAAACACAAGAGTATAGCCTTGAAAACTACATCATCTAATGTGGGAAAGGAAGAAGACTTAAGCGAAGATGAAAGCGATGAACATATGAACCTAATAGTGATGAAATTTAGCAAGAAATGACAACAACAACAACAACACCACCAACTACACTTGGTTTGAATGTGGTAAGCTCGGACACATTAAATCTGAATGTCCAATCTTTTTGAAAAAGCAATTAGGTGAGACAAAGACAAAGAAAGAAGGGAAGCCAAGGAAGGCATACATAGCATGGGAAGACAATGATTCAACAACTTCTAGATCAACAAGTGAGAATGAAGAAGCAAATGTTTGTTTCACTTCCACAATTAGTGAAGATGAAGATTTCTTAAGTGCCGAATCATAGGTAAATTCTGAATTTAATCAAGTTGTTGATGCTTTCCATGAGATGTATGAAGAGACCCAAAAACTTGCACAATCCAACAATAGGCTGAAAAGTAATCTTAAATGGCATGTCAACAAAATTGCAGCAATGCAATTTGAACTTTGCAATTTGAAAGAAGCAAATGAAAAACTTGTTTCAAGTTACAAAGCTAATGGATGTGTATGTGCCATTTCTTCTTCTAATGTTGATAAATTCAAGATCTTACAAAAGGAATTTGATGATTTCAAAAAGTGTAACGACCCGTATGCATCAGGTTCATTAACATTGATTTATGGTCGTTAAGCGCAGCAATTATCACAGATAATTAAATTAGAAGTGATAAACAAAATGACGTCATCAAGCGTCATTAACAACAACTGTACATCATATATGGTGAATTCTCATAATATACAATGTATATCTCAAAACTATACAAATCCCTCTCAGGGTACAAAACAATAGGCATATATCAAAATGTAGAGCTAACATGCTCTCAATCCTATGCATAAGGTTCTCACAGAACCTATCCCTGCTCGGGCCTCTTTCCCTGGGATCTCTCAGCAGCTTCCTGAGTATCACCTGCAAAACATAACCCCCAACAGGGGTGAGATAACAATCTCAGTAAACTCAGGGTCCTTGGAGGTCTTTCCTCCCCCTGGTTCACTTCCATGCATATAATATCAAAATTGGCATTACAAACTAGCCATCACAGCTCTCAAGCCATATTAACACATATACATATGACTCAAGGGTTTATCAGCACCCTTTTTATAAAAACACCTCAATATCGTTTAGCCATCACGACCCTCAACAGTTCACAACATATCACATGTATATTTCAACTCAGATACAACATATACAAAGATAGATATATTATATTCCTTGAGAAATATCATCTGCAACAGGTGCATTCTCCAAGGATTTACTCACATATATAAACATATCTATACTGTATTGCCTAGGAAAAGATCATCTGCAACAGGTATCTTATTCCTGGACGCACTCAGACATATATAGCACTCCCGAGAGAAGCTCATCTGCAACAGGTGCATTCTCTCAGGTTAGGACACACTTGGACATATATGGTACTTCCAAGAGAAGCTCATCTGCAACAGGTGCATTCTCTCAGGTTTTATCACATACACAATATTGACCACTTAGAGTTGTTCCACGTAACTCTGGCTCTAAGGGAAGTCCATATTTAGTCCATTCTACTGGCCAAAGAATCTCAATAACCCACAACACACATAACCTCAATTCATGTATATCAAGTACATGTTTTCAATCAAAAGCAGTAACACATAATTTCAATATACATGCATAACTTCATACAGTAACCATAACTCCCTCTGGAGTATGGTGGAACACAATCAAGGGAAACACTCCTAAGAACAAAGAGCTTACCTGCTCTCAGCGCTACACCGGCTCTTCCGGCTTCGTGGTCACAACCACCAGCAATGTCTGTATCACGCCTTACACAAGGCATACAAACAATCAATCAATAACGGTTCACAACCGTTAGAATGAAAGGAAACGTTATTCCTTTCCATTACAGCCTCTCTGTTCTCTATCTTAGGGTTATCAGAGCTAACCACCTTATTGGCGGTTCACAGACCCTCAACAGGATCTAACTCAGCCTAACCAAGGCACTAGAGTCCCTCTAAGACTCTGCATAAGCTAATTCAAAGTACACAATTGCTTAACCCCTCTGTATTTCAAGAATAACCAAGTTATCCAAAACAATCAATTCAACATACAATCACCTTCTATACAGTCTCATGAACATTTTTAGTAAAAGCGCACATGCTCATACATGTCATGATGCCCTCCATTTAATCATCATTCTTCCTACTCATACCTATATCAGAGTCAAAACCAAACTTCATCAATAGTCATGATTCAAAGCTTATTATTCATCAGAACAACCTCCTGAGCATACTTTTCTAAAGAACCTAAGCCTAATTCTAGCCCTATCACAAATGGGTCACTATTCATCCCAAGAACAAATTCCCAAATCAATCGGTAAAACTTGAGTTTCTTACCTCTAAACAGTCGAGGAAGGCTTGAGGATCACTTCTCCAAGCTTTAGTGTCCTTGAATCGCTTTCTTTCCCTCCCAAACTCAGTTTTACAAAGTTCCCTAGAGAACAGGATCTCTCCGATTGATGATTCTCTCGAGAAATTGAAGCTGGAATCTAGCTCATGGAGGAGTTCTAATCAAGTTTCTAGTTGGGTAGGAAGTGTTTAGATGAAGAATGAAGAATATATGAAGCTTTTCTAGTTGTTAATGGCAGAAAACGCAAGGAGGAAGAAGAAGAAACGTTTCTGCTGTCCAAAAACATGAAAATGGCCTTTTATAGGCCCCCAGCCCGTGTTCCCACGCTACTGGTGTCACTCTGGTGCTACTGGCGCCAGATTCCAGTGAAAAACTGGCCTCTATCATGCCTCCCACGCTACCAGCGCCGCAAATGGCGCTACCGTGCTAATCCCACGCTACTGGCGTCACTTTGGTGCTACTGGCACCAGATTCTAGTGAAAAATTGGCCTCAGTCGTGCCTCCCACGCTACCAGTGCCGCAAATGGCGCTACCGGCGCCAATCCCACGCTACTGGCGCCACTCTGGCGCTACCAGCACCACATACCAGTGGAAAAATGGCTTTCTGCTGCACTCTTACGCTATCAGCGTGAATCCCATGCTATCAGCGTGACTATTCACATAGGCAATTTTTTTTTTTTTTTTGGAAATTCATGGTTATTATAAAAAAAGTCAATCTGAAAAATACATGGAATTGCTAAATGAAAATTCTTATTTGGTTGATCTTTTGAAAAAGCTTTATAGAGGAAAATGCACTTTAGATCAAATGATAAGTGTTCAATAGTATGTTGGAGATACTAATGGTGAATGCATTTGGGTACCTAAGAGAAAAAGAAAACCAACTAACCCCTATGGACCCAACCCACATTGGGTACCTTTCTTTGTTACTTAATTTGATTTTTGCAGGTGTGTCTAAGAGCAAAATCAACATTGTCATACCTTGATAGTTGATGCTCTAGACACATGATAGATGACATGTCCATGCTTACAAAATTAACTCTTAAAGATGGAGGATATGTCACTTACGGTGATAACAACAAAGGAAAGATCATTGGGGAAGGAAACATAGGAGATAGCTTTAAAACAAAGATAAGAAATATTCTTTATGTGGAAGGTTTGAAGCACAATCTCCTAAGCATAAGCAAAATATGTGATAAAGGACTCAAGGTTTCCTTCAATGACAATTTTCGTTTGATATGTGATGGTCAAACCGGTGAGGTTATCCATGTTGGTAAAAGAAAGGGTAACATCTATATTCTCTCTATTGAACATGCATTCATTCACAACACTAGTTTCCTAGTAAGTAAAGTTAATGAAACATGGCTATGGCATAGGAGAGCTAATCACATAAACGTGCATCATATGAACAAGCTTATAAGAAAGGACTTGGTCATTATCTTGCCTAAGCTTAAGTTTGAGAAGGACAAACTATGTGATGCTTGTTAAAAGGGGGAACAAACTAAGATTTCTTTTCAAAATAAAAATGTTGTTTCCACCTCAAGACCCCTTGAATTGCTTCATATGGATTTATTTGATCCTTCTAGAACTATGAGTTCGGGGGGAAATTTCCATGGACTTGTTATTGTTGATGATTACTCAAGATTCACATGGACTTTGTTTATAAGATCCAAGAGTGATGCTTTCATGGTATTTAGAAAATTAGCCAAGCTCATTCAAAATGAAAAAACTTGCAAAATTATCTCAATAAAAAGTGATCATGGTGGTTAATTCCAAAATGAGTATTTTGAAAAGTTTTTGTGAAGAAAATAGAATCAACCACAATTTTTCAGCTCCCAGAACACCCCAGCAAAATAGTGTTATGGAGAGGAAAAACAGATCCCTTGAAGAAGGAGCAAGAACTCTTCTTAATGAGACAAATTTGCCTAAACATTTTTGGACTGATGTGGTGAGTACAGTTTGCTACACTTTGAATAGAGTTCTCATAAGGTCTATTTTAAACAAAACTCCTTATGAACTCTACAAAGGTAGAAAACCAAACATCTCTCACTTAAGAGCATTTGGCTGCAAGTGTTTTGTTTTAAATAGTGGTAAAGATTCTCTTGGCAAATTTGATGCTAAAGCTGATGAAGCAATCTTTCTTGGATATTCATTGCATAGTAAAGCATATAGAGTCTTTAATAAAAGAACCTTGTGCATGGAAGAATCTGTACATGTTATTTGTGATGAATCTAACTCCTCGAAAGAGGGAAAAAAGTGTGATATTGATGCAGGTCCAATAGAGGAGTTTATATAATTCAATGGATCAAAAGAAAAAGATAAGAAATAACCAAATGCAAAAATAGAACATTCAACACCTATCCGAAAGCCCAAGGATTGGAGAACTACAAGAGACTTCTCCCTTGACAACATTATTGGTGAAGTTTCTAAGGGAGTTTCTACTAGATCCTCACTAAGAAATCTATGTTGTAATATGGCTTTTCTTTCACAAATTGAACCAAAGAGCATTGACCAAGCTTTGCTTGATGAAGATTGGATGATTGCCATGCATGATGAATTGAATCAATTCAAGAGAAATGAAGTTTGGGAACTTGTTCCTAGACCCTCTTCTCAAAAACCTATTGGCACCAAGTGGATTTTCAGAAACAAACTTGATGAAACTGGCATCATACTTAGGGATAAAGATAGATTGGTTGCAAAAGGTGACAACCAAGAGGAAGGTATAGACTATGATGAAACCTATGCTCCAGTAGCAAGGTTAGAGGCCATTAGGCTGTTGCTTGCATATGCATTTTTAATGGATTTTAAACTATTTCAAATGGATGTAAAGAGTGCTTTTCTAAATGGATATATTGAGGAGGAAATCTGTGTGGAATAACCTCTTGGTTTTGTTGATTTCAAATATCCAAACCATGTCTTTAAACTAAGAAAAGCTCTTTATGGTCTAAAACAAGCTCCAAGGTCTTAGTATGGGATGAAAATACAATCAACACACTTCAAATAACCAAGAGAGGGGGGGGTGAATTGGTTAAAGCAGATATTTAAAAATTTTCTCTAAAACAATATGCGGATTTAAAATGTTGATCGTATCACTCAATCACCTTAATCAAAATCAAAATTTTTTTTTTCAATCAAGATACACCTTGTACTGCATGTAATGTCAGAATTACTTCTTGTTCATTATAATTTGATCACCCAAATACAAGTAATGAAAGATATTAGAACACAAGACACAATAATTTATACTGGTTTACCTCACTAACATGGAGGCTATATCCAGTGTCTTCTAACTATCACTAGGTCAGAGTTTTCACTAAATCAAAAGTATTCTTTTACAAGCAATTACAAGTGATTATCTTTATCAATCCTAGATAAAGAATCTGAATTCTAAAACACTATTAGAAAACAAATCACAAAGAACCTGAGAACCCTACTCAGATCTTTATCCCTAGAGAACACTACTCTAGAAAGTTTGAAAGAAACTATTTGATATTCACAACAGAATTTGAAACTCAGAAATTCTAAAAGAAAGATTCAAGAGAGACACAACCTGTGATCCTTAATGGATGAATGAATGAATGAATGAACAAAGTTACCAATCAATCCAGGTTGTATGAATGCCAATGCTCAGAATCTACTCTCTTGAAAAACTCTTTTTCTTTAACATATCATATCTAAAAATCAGTAATCTTTTGATCTCACACAAGATGTGTTTCACTCAGTAAATCAGTATTTTGAACTTTTGAAAGCTTTTAAAACTTTGGGTCACTCATAGACTTAAGAGTATTTTGTATTCATAAAGTCCAGACCCATAAAGCTTTAAATAGAAAGCTGATTTAACAGAATGTAATTGATTAAAACGTTAGTGTAATCGATTAATCCACCAGATAATCGGTTAATGCGTTCTTGAGCTTTTTGGAAAATTTTGACAAACAAAATAATCGATTAATACGTGATGTAATTGATTAAAGCAGTCATCAAGTATGTGAAAATAAGCATTGGTAATCAATTACATAAGAACGGTAATCGATTAATGCAGGCAAGCTCAGATATGAAATAAGCCTTTGTAATCGATTACAGAATAATGGTAATCGATTAAAGCAGACATGCATAATATGTAAAAAGCACTTGGTAATCGATTAAAGTGTTCTACATGGCTTTTCCAGAAATAAACACAAGCATGTAATCAATTACATAATGCCTGTAATCGATTAAAGTAGTGCACAATCTAATTTTTCCAAAAACATAAGCCATGAAATTTTCTTTGCAAATGTAAACAGTTAATCCTATATTCTAGATATGAATGCATGTAAGTGAGTATGCAAATGAAATGCAAGGATCACAAGGTAATGTACTTGAACCCCTTAGACAAATTACAAATGCCTTCAAATTGATTGGGCATTAAAAAGCTAAAACATCAAGCCAATTACTTCAGCCTTGCTTTGATCTTCTTGTAGCTCCCACTATATCCAACATGAGAGATCGAGCAACTTCTTGCTTAGCCAATCTTTCATAAGAGGACAAGTGGACAAAATCTTGTTCATCAAGAAAAATGGCAATGATATCTTGTTGGTTCAAATTTATGTTGATGATATAATATTTGGTTCAATTAAACAATCTTTGTGCAAGAAATTTTCTATCTCAATGCAGAGTGAGTTTGGAATGTCAATGATGGGAGAGTTAACATTCTTCCTTGGACTTCAAGTGAAGTAAATGAAGAATTAGACATTTCTAAGTCAAACCAAATACTGCCTAGAATTGATCAAGAAGTTTGAAATGGAGAAAAGCAAGGATGTTGCAACTCCAATGGCAACATCACCCTACCTTGATTCAAATGATAAAGGGAAGAAGGTTGATGAGTCAAAATATAGAGGAATGATTTGATCCTTGGTTTAATTGATTACCTTCTATTCATAATCGATTACACAAGCTTATTTTAAAACAGAGACTGTTTGTGATAATTGATTACAAGATGTTTTAATCAATTACATTGTTCATATATATTTTCCAGATTGAGCTTAGAACACATTAATTCGATTATTTTGGATATTAATCGATTACATTAGTTAAAATAATAGATTACATGGATGATTTAATCGATTACATGTAGTTAAATTTGTTCACTGTAAAAGCTGTTGGGTATTCTATTTTAAACAAAACTTGATTTTGCAAATTCTCAATCACTTTCAAAAGCCCTCATAGTCTGAGAAAAGATATTCTGGTGTTTTAGGAGTCCACATAAAAAATATGTCATTTTGAAATTCCAGTTATCTCAAAGATACTAAGAGAGGTTCAAACTAGCTAGGAGAAGACAAGGAAATCACAGATACCTTGAAGAAACCATGAAAGGAGGATTGGAGGCTCTTTTCACTACTGAATTTTCAAGTTGAGTTTTGAAGATTCCACTTCCATTAAAGTATTCCTCACGACTCATGGTGGTCACCGGTGGTTGTGGGTGGTGGAAGAGAAGAGTTATGGCTTTGGGTGAGGGTTTAGAGAGAGAGGTGAAAATCGTGTTTCTCACATTGATGGACGTATTTATAAGCTGTAGATCTCACTTAGCGAGCACGTCTTGCTAAGCGCAATTTTCTCTTTGTCTTGAATTTCACTTAGTGCGTTGGTCACACTAAGCAGGACATCAAAAGTTGCATTTTTGCAAATCCCAACCGTAAAAGCATGTAGAGTTGTGTTGTGAATCTATCATCAAAATTGGAAGACGATCCAACGGTTAATGAGTCCGAGATTAGGGTTTTACCAAAATAGGTTTTGGGTCAAACTATAAATCACACATTTCTAACATTGATCAAACAAACTTCAAATAACCTAACATCCACACCAATCATTCGCACAAGGATAATTTACAAACACTTCATATAATCTAAATTAATCAAATAATTAATTAACACAAGAAATACATCTAACATTCGAAATTTTAAGGTGTTACAACTATTGAAATTTCGTCTCCAAAATTTTACATGACTCAAATAAGGCTGTATAGGATTCACGTATTTGACTCTCTAGTTCCCACATTGCATCCTCTCCTGTTGTACCTCCCTAGATCACCTTGACCAACAAAATCTCTTTCCCTCTTAAAGGATTTGTTCCCCTATCCTTGATTC
Organism: Glycine latifolia; assembly: GCA_013407115.1. NCBI lineage: Eukaryota > Viridiplantae > Streptophyta > Magnoliopsida > Fabales > Fabaceae > Glycine > Glycine latifolia. The sequence continues at coordinate 31,572 of QARZ01041022.1, forward strand.
TCTAAGGCAATGTTTCATATGTCAAGTTCTCCTTTAATTAAATGTGATCGAATTCGACCACATGAGATGGATCATGGATATATTTATGAAGTTGAGACACATGAAAGACATTGTGGATGTTAGAAAGAGATGGGGGCAATGCAATTTTATATGCCACAGGGTCGACTCTTTTGAGAATTTGGAAGGGATCGATAAAACAAGGTGTGAGTTTTTGGGATTTCAAAGCTCTACCAACCCCAATCTACGAAGTGACTGTCACGAATACACGATCACCAACCTTGAATTCCAAGCCTTTCATCCTTTTGTCTTGATAACTCTTTTGCCTACTCTGAGTAGTCTTCATTCTCTCTTAGATCAAGTTGACCTTCTCAGTGGTTTGTTGTACCACTTAGGACCTAAGGTGAGGTTCTCTCTGGTTTCTAGCCAACACAGGGGTGTCCTACGCCTTCTACCATATAGAGCTTCATAGGGAGCTATGCCAATGGTAGAATGAAAACTATTGTTATAGGTGAACTCTATCAACGACATAAAACTCTCATAACTCCCATTTTGTTCTAATACACATGCCTTCAAAAGGTTCTCCAGCAACTGAATGGTTCGTTCAAACTGACCATCAGTTTGAGGGTGATAGGCTGAACTTAGCCTAAGCTTGGTTCCCAACACTTTCTTCAGACTCTCTCAAAACCTAGAGGATCTAGGATCTCTACCAAACATTATGCTAGACATCATACCATGTAATCTGACAATCTCACTAATATGTAGGGAGTTCAACTTCTATAAGGAAAACTTGATATTGATAGGGATAAAGTGAGTAGATTTGGTTAATCTATCAACACTAACCCAAATGGAATCTAAACCTCTCGGGGTTCTAGGTAGTCCTACAACAAAATCCATGGAGATAGTATCCCACTTCCATTGGGGTATCTCTAAGGGTTGCAACTTACTTGAGGGTCTTTGTGAAAGTAAGTATGCACGTTCCATGAGGTTCATGAGGGTGAAAAACAAAATTTTCTATTTTGTTCTTCAGTGCAAAACCCATAACTTCTTACGGTCCTCATGAAACTTGTTTAGAATCTAATCATTAAAACACTGGGGATTTTAGAAATACCTTTTTGATCGCTTGAAAGGCTTCAAAAGGATGATGCCCACCAATAGTGATCCACACAATTGTACCTTGAATGCTTGAGAGAATTCCTTCTTTTTCTTGATCCTCCTACGCTTGGTTGCTTGCTAGGCAATGGCAAGGTGGAGGCTTCAAGTGTTTGGTTTATTTCTCAAGACAAAAGATGGTGTCTTGAGGTTAGGTAACATTGCAACAATGGAGGAGAGAAGATGATGAAGAAGAAAGAAAAAAACAAGAACTTTTTGGTTCCTGAAAGAGGATTAACACATAACATAAGAATGGAGTGTTATTTATCCTAAAAGCCTATTATCTGGTAATCTTATTAGGATTAGAATCCTAACTCAATCACTCAAAATCAACCCAAAGATCTATAAATTCAAAATTCAACATTTCATCATCATATCCCTTTGGTTGTTACTTTATCTATTTTATTTAATTAGTAATTCAAATAAAACAATTGTTGGAAGAAACATTATCCAATCTTTATTGGATATAGTTTTGGATAATGCACAATTATCCTTATAACCTAACCTCTTGAATTCAAAGTTCAAATTTAAAATTTAAATTCAAATTCAATCTTTGTCCTAGTTCATAATTTAAATTTGAATTCAAATTTCGAATTTTCCCAACACTTATTTTGGTCAATTCAACTTCTTGACTTACTATGACTCATGGCCCAAGACCCTATTTGTCCTTTTTAACACATTTGAGCCTGTTAGTGTAGAAACTAATTTCTCACTAATAGCCCAAATGGGGCGCATGCTTTAATTGGACTTGGAGTCCAACTCCAACCCAATTATACCTTTAGTCTTGAAAAAGCCCAATAACTATTATTGGTCAAAACTTGCTAGTTATAAGCAATCAAGAATAACCTTTGTGTGTGACCCATTAGGCCCAATTAGTCACTGACATAAATAAACTTGGACCAATTAAACTCTTTTAACGGGCCCAATTCATTTAATGACTACATAAGACACTAGCAATGCTCTGTGGCCCCAGAACTAATTGAGTTGATCAAGTGATCTACTTTTCTGATTTGGATACCATGTCTCCATATCCCTTACATCGTCATTTACATTTAGTTGAGAGATGGGATAAAGTATCATGTCTCTTTATTGACTAAATATAGCTTTTCACAGGAACTAGGAATCTTCTTCTATTGACTTTAAGACAGATCATGACTCCTCATGATCTCTTACTATGCATAGATTCTCGAGTCAACTAGAAGTCATCCAAGCCCTACCGGTCTTATGAACGATTAATCCCTCATAACGGATTGTGAGTCCTTTCGCCATGCCCATCTATACTCATGTATTCAGGTTATACCAAAGAGTACACTGTTCTCCCCATTTTTAGGTGGATAGAGTCGTACAGTCAAAGTATAACCCCAAGACACAGTATTCGATGACATCCTCAAGTCTAAGACGATCCACACTACCAAACGATGAGAGACTTTACAAATCCGATATTTTAAAGAATCCTTGTGGAGTCTCTCGGTGGGTCAGTTCAGTGCCATCTGTTCCCTAACAGATCCATCCACGACATCAGCTAAGGCATCACCATGCCTGCATTCCATGAGGTCCCTACCTTGTATCTCTATACAAGTAGAAGATGTCGTACTGGTCTTTTTGGGATCATCAATGCCCTTTCTTGATGATTCAAGACTAGGAAAGAGATTTAAGAAATAGACATGTAGTGTCCTTGAATCCTCATGATCATGATCCCTATCATAGATCCTTGAGTGTACACTATAACGACCCACCTCGTCGCTACGATATCACTAACTCTTAATCGTGCATATCTCAATTTT
>QARZ01041022.1:43730-67179 GCA_013407115.1 Glycine latifolia
TTCAAGGCATCCATTGCATGTTGAAAGCTCAAAACCAATGCTTGAATCAAAGTTCCTTTGCATTCTTTAAGTAGCTCCCCTGAATCCAACAATCTCCCCCTTTTTGGCTTTGAACATGCCAAATCTTTAATTGATTACCAGTTGGACTTGAAGTTAATTGAGGAACCAAATTGGGAAAGGCTTGAGCTTTACAAACCTGAAAAATTTCCAATTCCTTTGCCAAGAACAAGTGTTAAAAGCATTTGTGATTCATTCAGCATTCATTTACAAGATTTATAGACTTAATAAGTTCATTTTAGGCACTCAGCTCCCCCTAAATTTCACAATCCATTCAAGTCGAATTTTGGGCACAATTTTAAACAGAAAACAGGGTAGAACAGAGTAAGTGGCAGAGCATGTCCAGCATGTTCCAAAATCAATTATTTCTCCCCCTATTTGGCTTATCAAAGTCAAAAAATGTATAATGCATAGCAGATATGGAGAATATAAGCACAATGGATGTTTAGATAGTAAGTGAGGAACCATTACAAAGCCTAAAATAAAAGATAAGAAAGAAAAAAAACAGAGCATAAAAAGTTAGACACTACAAAGACCTTTTAGAAAGATTCAGAATCATCCAATTTTAAGGAGGCCTCTATGAGATCTAGTCTATTTTTTATTTCATCAAAAGAAACCCTAGTCTCAGCACTAAGATCATGATGCATTTGAAGCAGCCCATCCATCTTCTGCAGCATCAGGGATTCAAATTGAGTGTACATAGGCTAATTGGGTCCCTTTCTTCATCCTCAGAAGCTTCCTCTTCAACACCAGCAGTAGCAGGAGGTTGAGGCACTGGTTGTTGACCTGCCATCACCCAACCTTGTGGTGTCTTCATCATTCCCAGCTTTGAGAGGTGCTTGTCTTGGATGAGGCTGTTACTGGAGTCTGTGTGGTCCACAACCTCATTAGAAACATCAATGTTAAAGTGATCTATGAACCTAGACACCAGAATAGGATAGGGAAAGGGGTAGTTGACCAGCCTCTTGGATTTTAACATAATTTCCGCAAATATAAGAACCCAATTTATGGGTATAGAATGCTTCAGACCATACACTAATTGTAGGTCTTCATCAGTAGCTTGGGCATGATTGGTTGCCCTAGGGGTTAGGATATAGGTTATTATGTAATGAAGCAACCTATCTTCAGGAGTCATTGGGCCAATACCCAGCCTATTCCTAATTTCCATTTGGGGATCATGAAGCATGTCCCTATAGGTATCAATTTTCTTATAGCCATTTGGGTTCTCCTCAAACTTTCTCTCACCCTCACAGATGACCCCAGCCACTGTTTCCCACACTTCATGGGTAATCTTCATAGGAACACCCTTGACTTGGGATTTCACTGTCCCATTCATGGAACCCTTGGCACAGGTATAGAAAACCTTTACCAATTCAGGGTAAAAGGTAGCTTTCATTTCTAAGAACATCCTAAGACCTTGGGTCTCTAGATGAGCAGGGAATTGAAAGCCTTCCCTTATAAACCAGGTTAGGTCTAGGTATTTGGGTGAGCAAACAGGTTTTGTGGCATTGAACTGAAGATAGTTCATTTTGTCTGTTTCATTTGTGAACCAAAGGTCAAGTCTATTAGGAGGAGGAGAGGGATTGGAAGAGGATTCACCAACTTTTCTCTTACCAGTCCTAACCTTTTTAGGGGTCGACATCTTAAGTGAGGATTCTAGACACACAGACACAAAGAAAACTCAGGAAAAATAGTAAGAGAGAGAAGAGATTATGGTGCAAGATTTTCCATGGACGCAAGGCTGTATTTATAGACTAATTTGAGGCTCCTAACATTCAAATTTTCAAGAATATAGCTGTTGGAAGTAGTTAAGGAACTACAGTGAGTTTAAATTCGAATTAGATTGGGTTGGGCAGTTACATTTTCCAGAAAAAACTGTTGGATACACAGTAACTATCTAAATAATCAATTATATGCTCATTGTAATTGATTATTTCACACATGGAGTACACGAAAATTACACATTGTAATCGATTAATCCGTAAGCTAATCGATTATTTCGTAACAGTATTGTTGAGGAAGAAGCATTGTAATCGATTATCTGCATACGTAATCGATTATCACAGTGTGAAGACAGATTTCAATGAGTTTCAAAGCAATTTAATCGATTATTCCATAAGGTAATCGATTATTCCAGTGGGAGTGTTAATTTGTAAAACATTTGGAAGCTTGTGTAATCGATTATTTCGTTGGTTTAATCGATTATTCCAGTGGAATGAATTTTCTGAAAAGGAATTCTATGTAGAATAATCGATTATTTCGCTTATGTAATCGATTACATAAGCTAAAACTTCAATCCCAATGGCTTTTTAAATGAATTTAATCGATTATCCCGAGACTTAATCAATTATCACAGTGGAATATGCAGATTGAATGGTTCTTATGCAACACAACTTCAAATTTTCAAATGCAACTGATTATTAAGCAAACATTCAAGTACTTCTTATGGTTTGGCACAAATCAAGCATGTTAGCAAATATTAGATTCATCCAGAATGCCTAACATGTTTCTTAGAGTGTAAAATCTATCTCTATCCAAAGGTTTTGTAAATATATCAGCCAATTGATTGTTTGTATCAACAAAATCAATCTTGATATTACCTTTCTGCATATGGTCTCTTAGAAAGTGATGTCTTATTTCAATGTGCTTGGTCCTTGAGTGCATAACAAAATTCTTTGAGATATTGATGGCACTTGTGTTGTCACACAGCAGGGGTATTTCCTGAAGATCAACTCCAAAATCTTGTAATTGTTGTTTTAACCATAAGCTTTGTGCACAGCAACTCCCAGCTGAGATATATTCAGCTTCAGCTGTTGACAAAGCCACACAAGATTGTTTCTTGCAATGCCAAGATATGAGTGAGCTTCCAAGGAGATGACAAGTACCACTTGTGCTTTTCCTATCAAGTTTACATCCTGTAAAATCAGAGTCAGAATATCCAATAATATTGATTGGTGCACCTTTAGGATACCATAGCCCAACTTTTGGTGTTGCCTTGAGGTATTTGAGGATTCTCTTGATTGCTGTAAGGTGAGACTCTTTTGGATTTGCTTGATATCTTGCACACAAGCAGACACTTAGCATTATATCAGGCCTACTAGCAGTAAGGTACAACAAGGAATCAATCATTCCCCTGTATTTGTATTCATCAATACTTCTGCCTTTGTCATCTATGTTAAGATAAGTAGAAGATGCCATAGGTGTTGCAGCATCCTTGCAACTTTCCATTTCAAACTTTTTAATCATCTCTTGACAGTACTTTGATTGACTAAAGAATGTTCCACTCTTTAATTGCTTGACTTGTAGTCCCAAAAAGAATGTGAGTTCACCCATCATTGACATCTCAAATTCTCCCTGCATAGTAGTTGAAAATTCTCTGCACATTGATGTGTTAGTTGAACCAAAAATTATGTCATCAACATAAATTTGAACTAATAGTATATCATTTCCTTTTCTCTTTATGAACAAGTTTTTATCAACTTGACCTCTTATGAAAGATTGTTCAACCAGAAATTTACTTAACCTTTCATACCAAGATATAGGTGCTTGTTTCAAACCATACAATGCTTTTCTTAGTTTGTAAACATGATTTGGATGTTTATAATCAATAAATCCAGGAGGTTGTTCTACATAAACTTCCTCTTCAATGTATCCATTTAAGAAAGCACTTTTGACATCCATTTGAAAAAATTTGAAATTCATCAAACAAGCATATGCAAGCAATAATCTAAAGGCTTCTAATCTGGCTACTAGAGCATAAGTTTCATCATAGTCAATGCCTTCCTCTTGGTTGTATCCCTTAGCAACCAATCTAGCTTTGTTCCTCACTATGATTCCACTTTCATCCAGCTTATTTCTAAAAACCCATTTAGTGCCAATAGGTTTATGAGTTGATGTTCTAGGGACTAACTCCCAAACTTCATTTCTTTTGAATTGATTCAACTCATCATGCATAGCCATTAACCAATGTTCATCTAATAATGCTTGATCAATACTACTTTGTTCAATTTGTGATACAAAAGTCATGTCACAACAGAGATTTTTTAATGAGGATCTAGTAGAAACTCCCTTTGAAACTTCACCAATGATGTTATCAAGGGAAAGATCTCTTGTTGTTCTCCAATCTTTAGGCACATGTCTAGGTGATGATTGTTCTGTTTCAGCCATTGGTTCTTCCTTTTCTTTCATCAATGAGTCATTTAACTGAATGAATTCTTCCATAGGACCTGCATCAATATCACACTTTTTTTCCTCTTTAGAGGGATTAGATTCATCACAAATAACATGCACTGATTCTTCCATGCATAATGTTCTTTTATTGAAAACTCTATATGCTTTGCTTTGTAGTGAGTATCCAAGAAAAATGGCTTCATCAGCTTTGGCATCAAATTTTCCAAGTGATTCTTTGCCATTATTTAACACAAAACACTTGCAGCCAAAGGTTCTCAAATGGGAAATGTTTGGTTTTCTACCCTTGTATAGCTCATAAGGAATTTTCTTTAAAATAGGCCTTATTAGCAATCTATTCAAGGTGTAGCAAACTGTACTTACTACATCAGCCCAAAAATGTTTAGGCAAATTATTTTCATTAAGAAGAGTTCTAGCACCTTCTTCAACGGATCTATTTTTCCTCTCCACAACACCATTTTGTTGAGGTGTTTTTGGAGTTGAAAAATTGTGGTTGATTCCATTTTCTTCACAGAATTTTTCAAAATGTTCATTTTGGAATTCTCCACCATGATCACTTCTTATTGAGACAATTTTGCTTCCTTTTTTCATTTTGAGAAAGTTTGGCCATTTTTCTAAATGCATTGAAAGCATCACTCTTGGATCTCAAAAACAAAGTCCATGTAAATCTAGAGTAATCATCAACAATGACAAGTCCATAGTAATTTCCACCCAAACTCATAGTTCTAGAAGGACCAAACAAATCAATGTGTAGTAATTCAAGTGGTCTAGAGGTGGAAACAACATTTTTGCTTTAAAAAGAGATTTTAGTTTGTTTCCCCTTTTGACATGCATCACAAAGTTTGTCCTTTTCAAACTTGAGTTTTGGTAAACCAATCACTAAGTCTTTTTTAATAAGTTTGTTCATGTGGTGCATGTTGATGTGACTAGCTCTCCTATGCCATAACCATGATTCATCTATTTTACTAATTAAGCAATAAGTGTTATGAATATATGCATGATCTATAGAAAGTAAGTAGATATTACCTTTCCTTTTACCTATGTAAATTATTTCACCATTTTGGCCATCACATATCATACAACAATTCTCATTGAATGAAATTTTAAAACCTTTGTCACATAGTTGGCTTATGCTTAGAAGATTGTGCTTCAAACTATCCACATAAAGAACATTGCTAATCTTGGTATTGAAGCTATCTCCAATGTTGCCTTCACCAATGATCTTACCCTTGTTATTATCTCCATAAGTGACAAAGCCTCCATCTTTAGGAACAAGATTTGTGAGCAAAGACTTGTCACCCGTCATATGTCTAGAGCATCCACTATCAAGATACCATAAAGAGGATCCAACTCTAAGACATATCTGTAAAAATTAAATCAATTTATAAAAGAAGGTACCCAATTGAGGTTGGGTCCATAGGGGTTAGTGACTTTCTTTTTCTTTTCCACCCAAATGCACTCTCCATTTGGCACATAAAATCTTCTTGCAAAGCATTTATAGGATATGTGTCCTCTCTCCATACAATAGTTGCAAATAACAGCTCTTGGTGATTTTCTAAAGAAAGCATTTTGATTGATCCTTGACTTCTTTTTATTTTTCTGTTTTGGGGACACAAATGTTGTCTTTTGGACAAATTTAGAGTTTGGTTTATACCCCAATCCAGAAGTATCTCCAGCATATTTTTGTACACTAAGCATTTCATTGAGATCAAATTTCCCTTTGTACAGCTTTTGCAAGAGATCAATCAAATTGTTATTCTTTGAAAGGAGCTGCATATACTTCTCTTCTTGATTAATTCTATACTCATCAAAGACCCTTTGCAACATATCATATTTGTCAACACTTGTAGAAGAAGAAGCACATACACAACCATTTGATTTGTAACTTGAAACAAGTTTTTCATTTTCTTCTCTCAAGTTGCAAATCTCAGCTTGTAGTTCAATAATCTTAGCAAGATGATCTTCAATATTCTTTCTAAGCTTATTGTTAGATTTTGAAAGCTTTTGTGCCTCTTTATGCATTTCTTGAAAAGCACTAATAGCTTGATCAAGTTCAGAATTTACCTCATCCTTTTCACTCAAGAGATCATCATCATCTTCATTGACAATGGATGTAAGACACATGTTTGCTTCCTCAATTTCAATGGAGGATTCTGAAGTTGTTGAGTCATTGTCTTCCCAAGCTATGTATGCTCTTCTAGACTTCCCTTCCTTCTTTGCTTTGTGGTCCCCTTGTTGCTTCTTTAAGTAGATTGAGCATTCAGACTTGATGTGGCCAGGTTTCCCACAATCAAAGGATGTAAAAGTTGCTCTCAATCTTCTTGTTGCTGTTGTTATTATTCTTGGAGTTTCTTGAGAATCTTTTGCCCTTGTTTTTCCTTAAAAACTTGCTGAACTTTTTGACTATTAAGTTAAAGTTTTCCTCTTCTTCCTCATCACTTGATTCTTCCTCTTTTTCAACTTTAGATGTTGCAGCTTTTAGAGCAATTCCTTTGCCTTTCTTTTCTACATCTTCAACACAAGTTAGTTGAGACAATTCTAATTCATATTCAAGTAACTTACCACAAAGTGCAGCCATTGACATCTTGGACAAGTCCTTGGATTCTTTGATTGCTGTCACCTTTGAAAGAAAAGGGCCCTGAAGCCCAAAGGCATGTGAGAAAAACAAAATTTTTAAAGCGGAAACACACATACCACACAAGAATCATTCTTTAGGACATAGATGTTACCTTGTTTATATTCGAAATTTGATGGTCAAGGATAGGCTTGAAGATACAAGCCCTCTAATGTTGATCCACACCACTTCTTGTCAAGACTCAAGAACACTTCTTGAAGGCTACCAACAAACACCAAAGGAGGCAGGCTAGGCACACCAATGGAGAGGAAGAAGGTTATGTTTTAAAGTATTTTTTCTTATCTAAGAGGATAACCAATAGATGATATTGGTGGCTGAATTTTCAGCCAACACTCACACAAAGGGGCACGTGAAAATAGAGGAAAGTAGATTAGGATTTTTCCTCTCAAAAATTATTAGAGAACTATGATCACAATAGCACACTTTATAGAGAGTTTGAGTCAGATTTTTAACCAAAAAATCTGATCATGAAGCATCCCACACGTGAAGATAAGATAGAGTTGTTGCATTTCAAAATTTCCAACAACGTCCTATCTTATCTTCCTAAGACCAAGTCAATTACTTAGGATTTAATTTTTCCAAAAGATAATCATATATCAGCCGTGTATAAGCCCATAATCAGCCCTCAAAATTCTTCCTAAAATCTAGGACATGATCATGATAAGATTCTAGTTGAATTCAAATTCAAATCTAGCTCTTATCTTCTCCTTTTGATATGAAATTGACTACTATAGTTAATTCATATTTAAATTCAAATATTCAAATTCAAAATTTAAATTATCAAATTTAAATATTAGATAATTAATTTAACTATTTAAATTAATTAATAATGTCTTGGACTATCCAAACCTATTAACTCCATTCATGCGCCCCTCTCTCTTTAAGATAAGTATCCAAACTCTTTCTTGGGCCAACAACCATTATTAGGCTCAAAACCTTTAATGCTATAATGTCATGATAATAAAGTGTTAGTGTGTGACCCATTAGGCCCAACATAGCTACTGACATAAATGAGTTTGGGCCCAACAAGGCCACTACTCATTTAATTACAACACAGAGCACTAGCAATGCTTTGTTGCCCCAGAACTAGTTAGGTAAATGACAAGATCATCCTATTAAATCTATTTGGTTTCCGTATGTATTTCCTTTTGTCTCGGTTACCTTCCCATAAAACCTAGGGTAAGGAAACGTATCAGCCCTTGCGGTCTAGGGTAAGCTTTAATACGAAATAGGGAGTCTCCAATTTTACTGACTCTAAAGGCAAATCATCTCATGATTTCTTTTACTATGCATAGATTCCTGAGTCCCGTAAATCTCATCCCGATTTCTCCGGTTTATAGATAACCTAATCTCTCACAGAGATTTGACAAATTCCTTCAGCTAGTCACCCTAGACTCGTGTTCTTTCAGGACATGCCCAAAGGTATACCTATGTGTCTCCATGTTTCAGGCAGACGAGGTATACAATCAAAGCATGTCTTCTAGAACACAGTCTAGGTGAAAACTTCTGGTCTAAGGAAAGACATACCCAAATAATAAGAGACTACTCTAATGATACTATCTGTGAGATTTCCTCATAGAGTCTCTTTGTGGGTCCGTTCAGTGCGAGCTATACCCTTATAGGTCCACCCACGACTTTAGCTAAGACATCTCCATGTCTGTAGCTCATGAGGTCTTTACCTTGTATCTGCATACAAGTAGATAAGCCATGCTAGTCTTACCTGAGATCGCTGATCCCCATTCTCAGTGTCTCTAGACTAGGAACTTAAAATTTAGGAGTAGACATCTAGTATCCTTGAATCCTCATGATCGTGATCCCATCACTGATATTCAAGAGATACCTATTCTATTCCAAGGGTTTTATCCAGTTACTCATATATTAATAATGATATCGAGACAGAATATGAAACAAGATAAAGAGCGCTTATAATTTATTCATGACAATATGAAAAATACATGTATGTCCTAATCTAATGAAAAGATTGTCTCTAGGACATCCATATACTTAGAACCTTTGGTTGCCAAGATCTAGTGAGACACTTCAAGATCTTGATGTTTAGTTCCTCAACATCAAAAGTCTTTCCAAGTCCCAAGAGATGATTGACAACATGTGTGAATCTTGTTTGGAGCTGGGAAATGCTTTCATTTGTGTTCATCTTAAACATTTCATACTCATGGATCAATGAATGCTCCCTTGATCTTCTTACTTTTTCAGTTCCTTCATGAGTAATCTCCAACATCTCCCACATCTCTTTAGTACTTGTGCATCTAACTGTTCTAAAAAATTCATTAGAGGAAAGTGCAAAGGTTATCATGTTTTTGGCCTTAAAGTCATATTGAACAACCCTTTTCTCAACATCATTCATCTCATCCCATTCTTTGGGAATCATATCATTGGCAACAATTTTGATGGGCACCACAGGACCTTTCTCTATTGCATTCCAAGCACCTGGGTCATTTGATTGAATAAAAATCTTCATCCTATTTTTCCAAAAACTGAAATTCTCCCCTTCAAACAAAGGAGGTCTGTTTAAAGAAGCACATTCCTTGAAAGTTATTTTTCAGGTATTCATTTTGAAAGAAAATAGTGATCTTGAGTAACTTTTAAGAACCAGCTCTTGATACCAATTGAGAATGATATGAATACTTCACACTTAACCAAGAGGGGGGGTGAATTGGTGAAACCTTGGTATATTAAAAATTTCTTTAATCAAAGTCAGAGTTTCTAGGGTCTTTATCACTTTTCAAAACCAAGAAACCTTATTCAATCAAGTAGCTCAGCCCCAAGGAATTCAATGAATCAAAATTGACTTTGTTGGTCAAGCAATTGAATCAAGAAACAATTAAAATGAAGAGGATACAGATAGAGAATCAATACACAAACAATTTATACTGGTTCACTTCAAAACCATAAAGCTACATCCAGTTTCTTCCAACCAACACTAGGTTAGAGTTCCACTATTATAATTTTTAGTTCTTACAATCAATTACAATGTCTCCCTTTATCAACCCTAGATAAAGTGCAAAAATCTAAAACCCTATTAGATTCTAAGAGACAAGAACCTGAGAACACTACTCAGTTCTTCCACCTAGAGAACCCTTCTCTAGTTACAAGCAAGAACTCAATTACAATAGCCAAATTACAAAGAAAAATCAAAACAAAAATTACAACCAAATTAAGGAGAGAAACAACCTGATGATCAAAAGTATGCAATGCAGAATGAAGTTACCAGATCAGGTTGAATGATTAAAAGACACTAAGCACAACTTTCCTTAATCTTAAAATGGTTTCAAGCTCCAAGAATGACTTAAACACACATGATCAATGAACAATGGAGCAAGACACAATTAAACCCTTGGAAAACACTTCAGAATGCTCACAAGACTATTTAAGCTCAGAAAATACGTATGGGTAATGTTCCACAAAGTTATCAAAGCAGCTGAGCATCAATCCTATTTATAATAGAATGTTGTAACTGTCTGTAATCGATTAAACGCGCCATATAATCGATTAAAACGCTTAAGTAATCGATTAAGTCACCACTTTAATCGATTAAAGTGTTCATGAGTTTTCTGGGTTTGAGCAACGAGCAAATTAATCGATTAATACGAGTTGTAATCGATTATTCTAGTAGAACTGCATTTCATAAAAGCTTGTGTAATCGATTACGAGAATGGTAATCGATTATTGCAGTGTAACATGTTTTTCTTAATGCATTATATAACCGATTACAATTCCTAGTAATCGATTATTCTAGTGCAACATGTTTTTCTCAAAACGTTGTGTAATCGATTACGAATACTGGTAATCGATTATTGCAGTAGAACCATGTTTTCTAAAAGGCTTATGTAATCGATTACATCACTTGGTAATCGATTAAAGTGTTCATGAAAGCTTTTCCAGTTTTGAAAACGAAGCAGATAATCGATTATTACGTTAAGTAATCGATTATTACAGTGCACTTTGCATTTTTCCAAAAACAATTGAATCAGTTTAAAACTTTAGTCAAATTATCAAAGTCTTGTGATTTTTATGAAACTAATTAATTTAATTATGGATTAAATGAATGCAATGCACTTGGATCACCAGAATTGCTTTTCTTTTACACATTTCACACTAAATTATCTTCAAGGCATCCATTGCATGTTGAAAGCTCAAAACCAATGCTTGAATTAAAGTTCATTTGCTTTCTTTAAGTAGCTCCCCCTGAATCCAACACTAGTCACTGATTATTGCTCTAGGCACACCAAACTTGAAAAAAATGTGGGATCTCACAAAATCCACAACAACTTTAGAATCATTAGTTTTGGTGGCCGTAGCTTCAGCCAATCTAGAAACATAATCAACAACAAACAAAGTATATGAAAAATCATGAGAAACAGGAAATGGACCCATAAAATCAATACCCCACATATAAAAAAGGTCACAAAAAATAATAAGCTGCTAAGGCATCTCATGCCTATGTGTAATGGTCCCTCCTGCTCTCTGGCACTGCTCAAAAGTGGTGATAAAGTGATGAGCATCTCTAAACATGCAGGGCCAATAGAACCCATAGTCCAATACCTCCTAGTGGTCCGCTGAGGACCAAAATGACCGTCAGTAGGTATGCCATGACAAAACTGAAAAATAGACTGGATCTTATGATCTAGCACACACCTACGGATCACTTGGATCTTATGATATTATGAATTTGGCTTCTAGCAATTGAATTTACTTGGCATATCCTCCTTGTGCAGTTTGGAACAGCCAATATATGTCCTTGAGTTGCCTGTCTCTTAAAATTCCCAAGGTTTTGTCTTAGAGTTTTCTTGTTCTTGGACTCTTGAGTCTAGCCTAGAATTATTTCCTATTTCACTACAGTAAAGAAGCTTGATTTGATTAGAAGTTTTGCTTAAGAACTATAGAGAGGAATAAGAGTGGAAAAAGGCAAGAGAGAACATTATAGAAAAAGCCTAGGTAAAGTGTGCAAACACGAGTGCGAGTGGCAAACACTTAGAGAGTGGTGAGAATTTCCTTATATACTTGTGTTTTTGCTAACCAATTTTTTTTTGAAGGATGAGTTCAATAGGAAATGAGGCTTTGTCACCTAGGACTTCTAGGTTGATGAAAGCCATGAAAAAATAATTGGAAGACTTGCAAAACAAAATGGATTCAAGGTTTGAAGAGTTACAAAGAATGCACTTCCCGAACAGAAGCGGGGTAAGGTAGAGAAGTAATAACATCAATCTTGGCCTTATTGACCTCAATACCTCTACAAGAGACCAAATGCCCTAAGACTATACCATAATGTACCATAAAATGGCATTTCTCAAAGTTAAGAACAGGTTTAGTCCCAATACATTGGTCAAGAACTCTAGAGAGGTTATCCAAACATGCATCAAAAGAGGAACCATAAATAATGAAATCATCCATAAACACTTCCATGCAACTATCTAATAAATCATAAAAGATACTCCCATGCACCTTTGGAAGGTGTCAGGTGCGTTGCATAGGCCAAAGGGCATCCTGGTGTAGGCAAATGTGCCAAATGGATAGGTGAATGTGGTCAATATGAATTTGCATGTAACCTAAAAAACCATCAAGAAAGCAATAATGTGATTTACCCACCAACCTCTCGAGAACTTGGTCAATGAATGCGATAGGGAAATGGTCCTTGCAAGTTTTCTAGTTAAGTCTCCTATAGTAGATGCAAACTCACCAACTGTTGGCTACTTTAGTCGAAATCAACTCATTATCCTAGTTTTTCACTAAAGTGATACCTGACTTCTTAGGGACCACTTGGACAGGTGAAACCCAAGTGCTATCTGAAATGGGATAGATGATCCCTGCAACTAGTAATTTCATAACCTCTTTCTTCACCACATCAAGAATAGTGAGATTCAACCTCCTCTATGGCTACCTTACCAGCCTAGAATCATCCTCCAAGACTATTTGATGCATGCATATAGAAGGATTTATTCCATGAAGGTCAACAAGTGTCCACCCAATAGCCTTTTTGTGGCCTCTCAAAACATTCAACAACTTCTCTTCATGCTCAAGTGACAAGCTACTAGATATGATGACTGGGATCTTTTGAGCATCATCTAAATACGCATATTTAAGGTGTTCAGGTAGTGGTTTCAACTTTAAGGAAGGTGGCTGAATGGTGGAAGGCAAGGAAAGGTTGGTGGTTGATGGAAGGGAGATAAGAGAATTAGCACCTGCACCTGTACCTGCAACACGATCAGAGTGAAGTGCAAAGGAAATCTTCTCACAAACACTATACACAATAGGAGAATCATCACAAGTACAATTAAAAGAACCAAGATCAAAATAAAAAATGTCATAAAATCAAAAAGTAAATATGTAAAAATATCTACACTATATACTGCAACATCAATGATATCAACTAGAAAGATAGAATACAAAATGTCTTATGGCCTCAAAAATGTTGAAATGGACAACGTCATCCCTAAACTCCATGGGAAGAGTTTCCTGCATGCACATCAATTTTGGTCCTGGCTGTCATCAAGAATGGTCTCCCTAGGATCAATGTGGAACCATGGTTGGAAGACTCATTATGCATATCCAAAATGTAAAAATATTTTGGAAAAATCAAATCATTAACTCACGCCAGACATCTTCAATAACTCCAAGTGGAAGCAAAATACTCCTATTGGCTAAGTGAATGACAACACCAGTGGGTTTCAAATCACCAAGATGTAGTGATTTGTATACAGATGTGGGCATGACATTAATTAAGGCTCCTGAAAGTTAGTATGCACGTTCCATGAAGTTCATGAAACATGTTCATGAGAATGAAAAGCATTTATTTATTTATTTTGTTCTTCATTGTGAAAACCATAACTCCTTACGGTCTTCATAAAACTTGTTTAGAATCTACTCATTAAAATGTTAGGGTTTTAGAAATACATTTTTTATCACTTGGAAGGCTTCAAAAAGATGATGCCCTCCAATGGTGATCCACATGGTTGTACCTTGAATGCTTGAGAGAACCCCTTCACTTTCTTGATCCTCCTTCACTTGGTTGTGTGCTAGGCAATGGCAAGGTGGAGGCTTCAAGTGTTTGGTTTATTTCTCAAGCATAAAGATGGTGTGTTGAGGTTAGGTAAGGGTGCAACAATGGAGGAGAGAAGATGATGAAGAATAAAGAAAAACAAGAACTTGGGTTCTTGAAAATAGCTAGGAGCATAACATAAGAGTCGAGTGTTAAGACCTAGGAGCCTATTGTCTTATAATCTTATTAAGATTAGAATCCTAACTCAATCACTCGAGTTTGTTTTAAAATTCAAGTATGGTTTAAAATTCAAAATTCAAGTATGGTTTCTAAAACCACCTTGAGTTTGTTCCACTCTTGAAAGACTTGAATTCCAAATTCAAGTTAAATGAATCCTATTCATTTGTTCCAATTTTGAAAAAAAACCTAGAAGGTTCCATGCCAACCCCCCCCCCCCCCATCATCATCTCCCTTTGGTTGTTGCTTTAACTATTTTATTTAAATTATTAATTCAAATAAAAAATTTGTTGGACGAAGCATTATCCAATCTTTATTGGATAGAGCTTTGGATAATTGACAATTATCCTTACAACCTAACCTCTTGAATTCAAAATTCAAATTTAAATTTCAAACTTAAAATTTAAATTCAAATTCAAATTCAATCTTTGTCCTAGTTCATAATTTAAATTTAAATTTGAATTTGAATTCTAAATTCTAAATTATAAAATTCAAAATTCAAATTCAAATTCAAATTTTGAATTTGCCCAAAACTTATTTTGGTCAAGTCAACTTCTTGACTTATTAGGACTCATGGCCCAAGACCTTATTTGGCCTTTTAACATATTTGGGCATATGAGTGTAGAAACTAATTTCTGACTAAATAGCCCAAATGGGGCACATGCATCAATTGGGCTCGGAGTCCAACTCCAACCCAATTACACATTTAGTCTTGAAAAAGCCTAATAACTATTATTGACCCAAACTTGCTAGTCATAAGCAATCAAGAACAACCTTTTGTATGTGGCCCATTAGGCCCAATTAGTCGCTGACATAAATGAATTTGGACCAATTAAACTCTTTTAACAGGCCTAATTAATTTAATGAGCACATAAGACACTAGCAATGCTCTGCGGCCCCAAAACTAATTGAGTTGATCAAGTGATCTACCTTTCTGATTTGGATACCGTGCTGGCACCATCCCTCATGTTGTCATTTGCATTTAGTTGAGAGCACGGATAGATTATCATCTCTCTTAGTTGACTAAATATAGCTTTTTACAGAACTAGGAAACTTCTTCTGTTGACTCTAAGACGGATCATGACTTCTCATGACCTCTTACTATGCATAGATTCCCAAGTCAACTAGAAGTCATCCAAGCCCTACCGATCTTATAAATGACTAATCCATTGTAGGGACTACGAGTCCTTTCGACAAGTCCATCTTCACTCATGTATTCAATTTATACATAAGAGGACACTATTCTCCCTATTTTCAGGCGGATATAGTAGGATAGTCAAAGTATAACCCTAGGACATAGTGTTCGATGACATCCTCAACTCTAGAATGATTGGCACTACCAAATGATTAGAGACTTTACAAATCCAATGATACTATAAAGAATCTAATGGAGGTCCATTGCAAACTCAAGGCTAAGAAGGAGA
The DNA here is from genome assembly GCA_013407115.1 of Glycine latifolia. Lineage (NCBI taxonomy): Eukaryota > Viridiplantae > Streptophyta > Magnoliopsida > Fabales > Fabaceae > Glycine > Glycine latifolia. Next base: position 59,269 of record QARZ01041022.1, read on the forward strand.
ACTTGAAGAACTTCCTTTGGTTTGATTTAGAAGACCCATGACATGAGTTAGAACTCAAGCCTTTCAAGAGCACATCAAAGCTAACCTGCACCTTTTAGAAGCACATGATATGCTTCTAGCATATATGAGTTTTTAGGGTTAATTAGATATATAAATTGTTAATAAATAGTTAAAATAGAATTAAAAATAGTTATGTTTTGAATTAATAGAATTTGATAATGTTTTTGAGAATATGTTGTTTTTAGGAACCCAAAGCAAGGAGAAAAGCTGAAAAAGACCCAACATTGGTCATTCGAACATACCGCGCGGGATCCACGCGATCAGCGCCACAACTTGAATTGCCCAATGGATTCGAATCATCCACGCGATCAGCGTGGGAGTGGCGCGATCAGCGCCATAAACTCGCTGAGACCTGAACTTTGGTGATTTTGGGCACCTATAAAAGGAAAAAGCAAGGTTTTCTGGGGAGGGGGATTATAGTGAAGAACAGAGCTTCCAAAAGGGGATTAAGCAAGAGAATCAAGGGAGAAAGCTTCTAAGGCAAGATTGGGCTCAATTGGAAGATTGGCAACATCATCCTTGGTTGTAATCTTTCTAATTCTTTGTAAATTTTCTTAGGATGCTGTCAATAATGGTGAAACCCAGGGTTAACTTGATTATGAATGGCTAAACCTTTGTATTGTGGTTGAAAGCAAGAACCTATGTGAACTCCTCTATGTTTTGATTGGTTTCTAATGGGAATTATGATAACTACTTTGTTCTAATCTGCACTTCATTCTATTCTTCTTAACTTGAACTGGCCATTCTATTAAGTGGCTTAGGGCTTTAATCCACAGTAGGGATGTTGGGGTTTTAGTTCCAGAATTGCTTAGAACAACAATTGTTCATTACCTAGGGATGAGAATGCGTGGTTGCAACACCATTTTGTGGTTCAGCCCATAATACCTTGATGTATGTCTTAATGCTTGGTTTAAGAGGAATTCACTAAGGGATTAGGTCTTCTAATTTTACCAAAGGGCTAATTACCTAAGGAATTAGGAATTAGTTTAATTGTATGGAAATACATCAGCTGAGTAATTAGAAATAATTCAAGTTAACAAATCCAATCAAACATAGGTGGTAGGGATCATAGGGGATTGTGATTAACCACAATTGTTCCAAAAATACTGCACTTGAACCATTTAAACTTTGCTTTGTTTTCAGTAATTCTGCATTTATTTTTCCTTTCATAAACACAACACAACACAAAATCAATTTCTCAGAAGGTTATTGTTCTTATTCCAATTTCTAAGCATTGAATTACGATAAATTGTCATCAGTCCCTGCGGAGACGATACTTTACTTATACGCTTTATTACTTGATAACGATCGGTACACTTGTCGTAGTTCATATATATATATATAAACACACACACACACAATTAGATCAACATCAAGTTTTTGGCGCCATTGCCGGGGATTGAGATAAAATTTATAGTAATTTTAATTCTTGGTATTGGAATTCTTGTTGTTACTGATTGCTTCTCTTAGTTTATGCAAGGGCTAGGTGATCTTGGACATATACAGTACGATCCAGAGATAGAACGAACTGTTAGAAGAAATAGAAAGCTAGCCAAGCAAAGGAGAAGAGAAGAGGAAGACTCTGATTCTATTCCAGAGATAGACTTAGACATGGCTGAAGGACCAAATCATCAACCAAGACCGGAGGATAAACTAATGGAGGATATTCTGGCTCCATTGTTTGCTCGTCCAAATTCCAGTATTGTAAGACCACCAATCCAAGCCAACAATTTTGATATTCATCCTTCTCTAATCACATTGGTGGAGCGAAGTGCTTTTGGTGGGGAAGAGGATGAAGACCCACATGATTTCATTGATAGATTCTTAAGGATTTGTGATACTATAAGGCATCAAGGAGTATCTAAAGATGTGATAAGACTAAGGCTATTTCCTTTTGCTCTTAAAGGAAAAGCAATACGATGGCTAGATAGACAAGCATCTAACAGTATAACTACATGGGAGGAATTAGTTGCAAAGTTTTTCTCCCAATACTTCTCCATGGACAATTACAACAAACTGGTGAATGAGATTACAAACTTTACCCAACATGAAAGAGAAACGCTTTGTGCTGCTTGGAATCAATTTCAAGAGTTAATCAGAAAGTGTCCGCAATATGATCTGACCATTGGCAAAAAGGTACATATATTTTTTAATGGAATGACTTCTAAATCTCGTCTTATTGTCAATGTTGCAGCCGGAGGATCTATAAGGTCGAAGACGGTGGCTCAAACATATGAATTAATTGATTCCTTAGCCAGAGATGAGAATGAAAGTGTTTCAGTGCATCCAAAGACAGAAATTGTCCAATTGGGGAGTAATGATGCTATGTTGGCAGAACAAAAGATTTTGGCTCAACAATTAGCTAGATTAAATGAGAAAATTGATAAGTTGCATGTTTCTGCAGCCCAAGTTTCTTCTAGTAGAGCTTAAGCTATGAATTGTGAATATTGTCAAGGTGACCATGAGTCCAATGAATGCCCCATTCTAGTGGGAGCTGATCCGGTCCAAGTAAATGGCTTGTGGTATGATCAAAGGCCCCAGCATACATTTCAGAGAAATCCAAACAATGCCATGGGGAATAATTTTCAAAGGAGGATGCAAGGTGGAGGCCTTGATTATAAGTCTAATCATTATTTGCAACCACCTCCAATACCACCCAAGGAGCCATCTGAGTTGGAGAAAGCCATGATTCAACTATCCAAAATCACTAATGAACATATAAGCTACCAATGCTTTCATCAATGAGACAAGGACTCACCACAAGAACCAAGATGCATCTATTAGAAATCTTGAAAACCAAATTGGACAATTGGCAAAGCAACTAGCAGAAAGACCACAAGGACAACTTCCAAGTGATACAGTGGTAAATCCAAGAGAACATGTCAAAGCTATCACAACTAGAAGTGGAAAGGTGCTTACATATCAAGAAAAGCCAAAGGAAAATCAAGAAAAATTTGAAGAAGAAAATGAAGAGAAGAAAGGAGAGAAGGAAGTAGAAGTGTCTCCAAGCAAGAAGTAAGAAAGTTCCACACCTCCCAAGAAGGTATGAGATTTCTCCCGCTTTGAGAAGCCTCCATATCTAGTAAAAAGCAAGCAACAAGTACAAAAGCAACAATTTTCCAGGTTCTTAGAAATGTTTAAAAAACTGCATATTAACATTCCATTTGCTGAAGCTTTAGTGAATATGCCAAATTATGCAAAATTCATGAAAGAATTGTTGTCTAGGAAACATAAATTGCAGGAATGTGAAACCATTGCGCTCACTGAGGAGTGCAGTGCCATAATTCAAAGGAAGCTTCCACCAAAGCTTCGGGATCCAAGAAGTTTTAATATTCTGATTGCAATTGGGAATATTAATGTGGGGAAGGCACTTTGTGATTTAGGAGCAAGTATCAACCTAATGCCGCTCTCAGTATGCGAATCTCTAGGAATAACTGAGTTGAAGCCCACAGGAGTGTCTCTCCAATTGGCAGATCATTCACTGAGGAAACAATCAGGAGTTATTGAAGATGTACTGGTAAAAGTTGATAAATTCATTTTCCCAGCAGATTTTATTGTTTTAGACATGCAAGGTGAGAGTGAAATACCTCTTCTTTTAGGTAGGTCATTCTTAGCTACAGCTAGAGCACTAATTGATGTTGAAAAAGGAAAGTTAGAATTAAGAATGGACAATGAATCTATTACTTTTAATGTCTTTGATGCAATGAAAAACCCCTCTGATGAACATGATTGCTTTAGGATAGATGTTTTGGACAGTGTCATTCATGTAGGTAAAGCAATAGAAGATGAGCTCGAGAGAGAGTTGGAATTGAGAAGCCAGGAGACAAAAGAAGAAGAGCCTAAAGTAATCCTAGAAGTGTTGGAGAAAAAGGAAGATGATATTCAAGTGGGAGCCTCGAAGGTGGAATTAAAGGAATTACCATAAACATTGAAATATGTGTTTTTAGGTGAGGACAAGACTTACCCTATCATCATCAATAGAGGATTGGACGTTTATGAGGAGCAACAGCTTTTGAAGGTGCTGAAAGAGCATAGGACAGCAATAGGGTGGACTATTTCTGACTTAAAAGGTATAAATCCTTCCTTCTGCACTCACAAAATTTTGATGGAAGAGGATGTGAAACCGGTGAGACAACCGCAGAGGAGATTGAACCCTACAATGAAAGAGGTAGTCAGAAAAGAGGTTGTCAAGTTGCTAGATGCAGGTATGATATATCCAATCTCAGATACTGCATGGGTAAGCCCAGTTCAAACTGTACCGAAGAAAGGAGGGATGACCGTCATCAAAAATGAGAATAATGATTTAATCCCTACAAGGACGATCACTGGATGGCGAATGTGTGTTGATTATAGAAGGCTTAATGATGCAACCAGGAAGGATCATTTTCCACTCCCATTCATGGACCAGATGCTCGAAAGGTTAGCAGGTCATGACTATAATCAGATTCCTGTAGCACCAGAAGATCAGGAGAAGATAGCCTTCACCTGCCCTTTTGGAGTGTTTGCCTACAGAAGAATGCCATTTGGGTTGTGCAATGCATCTGCGACATTCCAAAGGTGCATGCTTTCTATTTTCTCTGATATGATTGAAAAAGGTCTAGAGGTATTCATGGATGACTTTTCTGTGTTTGGTTCTTGTTTTGAATCTTGTTTAGCTAACTTAGCTAGAGTTTTAAAAAGATGCCAAGAAACCAATTTAGTTTTAAACTGGGAAAAATGTCATTTCATGGTTCAGGAAGGAATTGTTTTAGGTCATAAAGTTTCTGAAAAAGGGATTGAGGTAGACAAAGCCAAGTTGTTGTTGATTGCAAAACTACCTCCTCCTATTAATGTGAATGGTGTGCATAGCTTTTTAGGTCATGCAGGTTTCTACAGAAGGTTTATCAAAGATTTTTAAAAAATTGCAAAACCCCTCAGTCAATTAACTGAAAAAGGAGTTGAATTTTGCTTTGATGAAAACTGTTTGAATGCTTTTAATGTTCTAAAAGAAAAGCTCACCACTGCACCTGTTTTGATGGCACCTGACTGGAGTCTACCATTTGAATTAATGTGTGATGCTAGTGCATATGCCATTGGGGCTGTATTGGGTGAACGTAAAGATAAACTTTTGCATGTGATTTACTATGCTAGCAAAATTCTCAATGAGGCACAAGTAAACTATGCCACAACAGAAAAAGAAATGCTAGCAGTAGTTTATGCTTTGGATAAGTTTAGACCCTACTTGATTGGATCTAAAATCATTGTTTTTACTGATCATGTTGCCTTGAAGTATTTGTTAAATAAGCAGGATGCCAAGCCACGCTTGTTGCGATGGATGCTTTTATTTCAAGAATTTGATTTGGAAATTAGAGACAAAGCAGGTGTGGAAAACAAAGTGGCTGACCATTTATCTAGAATTCAAGAGAAAACTTTACAAGATGGACCTGAGTTGGAGATTAATGAGTCATTCCCTGATGAGCAAATTATGACAGTTGAAAGGGGACCATGGTTTGCAAACATGGCAAACTTTAAAGCTGCAAGATTGATGCCGGATGACCTGAATTGGCAACAAAAGAAGAAATTTCTTCATGATTCCAAGAGGTACTTATGGGACAACCCTTTTCTATATTTTCGATGTACTGATGAGATAATTCGTAGATGTTTGACGGAGTCAGAAGTACCAAAAGTTCTGTGGCATTGCGGTGCGGTTATTATTGGCCAACATTATTCAAAGATGCAAGAGATTTTGTGGAAAAATGTGATCGCTGTCAAAGGAAGGGAAATATCTCTCGCAAGGATGAAATGCCACTAAATAATATCCAAGAAGTGGAACTGTTCGATGTGTGGGGAATTGATTTCATGGGACCTTTCCCTAAATCATATTCCAATCAATATATCTTGGTTGCAGTAGACTATGTGTCTAAGTGGGTTGAGGCTGTGGCTTTACCTACAAATGATGCTAGAGTGGTGGTGGAGTTCTTGAGGAAGAATATTTTCACATGCTTTGGAGTTCCAAGAGCCATAATCAGTGACGGAGGTACCCACTTCTGCAATAAACATTTTGCGAGTCTACTTGCTAAGGATGGAGTAACTCACAAGGTTGCTACACCATACCATCCGCAAACAAGTGGTCAAGTCGAGATTTCCAACAGAGAACTGAAGAGGATATTAGAGAAAACTATAGGAAATTCAAGGAAGGACTGGGCAAAGAAATTGGATGATGCACTATGGGCTTATAGGACTGCCTTTAAGACTCCAATAGGTATGTCTCCTTTTCAGCTTGTCTATGGTAAGTCTTGCCATCTTCCAATTGAGCTTGAACATAAAGCAATGTGGGCTACAAAATTTTTAAACTTTGAGTTATCTAAAGCTAACAAGAAGAGATTATTGCAATTAAATGAACTTGATGAGTTCAGGTTAGCTGCTTATGAGAATGACAGGATCTATAAAGAAAAGACCAAACAATGGCATGACAACAAAATTTGTCCTAAAGAATTTGAACCAGGGCAACAGGTTTTGCTTTACAATTCTTGCTTAAAGCTTTTCCCAGGTAAGCCTAAGTCTCGTTGGTCTGGTCCATTCTTGGTTAGAAAAGTTTATCCTTATTGCACTGTTGAAATATCTCCTTTGGATAATGATAGATCTTTCAAAGTGAATGGATGTCAGTTGAAGCATTATTTTGGAGGGCCAGTGAATAGGGACATAGTTTCTATTCCTCTGAAAACCCTTGGCGACTGAAACTTGGAACATCAGGCTCGTGATGTTAAACAAGCGCTACTTAGAAGGCAATCCAAGTGTTTATTTTGTTTAAATCCATGTTTTTCATGCTTTTGATTCAGTTAAGGTTTTTTAATGGTTTTAGTTTTGATAGTTAGGTAGAATTTTTTTTTTTTGTTTGATGCCAATTACTTTAGTTAATAGTTTAGTTTAGTGTTTTTGATTCATATTGTTTGTTTTTAGTGTTTAATTTCATGCAATTAGGTATAAGTTGTTAATTGATGTTAACAGTAAGCTAGAATAGGTAGTTTTAGTTTGAATTTAATGCATTTTAGTTGTATGTTGCATTTTAAATAGTCTAGGGTAGTTTAAATTTGCATATAGGCATTTTAACTTAGAAAATTTTTGATAGAGAAAGCAAAGGTAGCTTCGGCATCTCCGCGCTGACCGCGTGAATACTGCGCTAACTGCGCCAGAAGTTAGAAGCTAATGGCCATTTTGGAGGCATTCAATGCTAACCGCGTGACTATCGCGCTAACCGCGCCACGCATTCGAGCCAAATGGTCAATCTTAAGGTCCCACGCGATCCGCATGGTAACATGGCAAGATCCGCGCGGCATGTTCGAAACCAGAAGCCTTTTTCTGCATAATTGAACGCGATCAGCGTGGGACGGCGCTAACCGCGCCAAGCTTGCGAATGAATTGCCTACATTTTGGAACCTCACGCGATCCGCGCGAGGTCGCGATTCTGGTTTTTAAAAATGCCAGGTTTGAAACTAAGGGCTGTTCATTATCACCTCATTCTACTTCTTTACAATTTCCTTGAGCATTCTGAGCCATTGCCCTAAACCCTTTCTAAACCATTTCTGAACACGATCCTAGGGTTCAAATTTTTCCCCAAAACCATTGCCCTAAGCCATTTCTCAACCCACGACCATTCGCATTTGCTTTGGTGGATTGTTTGCACTCAAATGGCAAGAGATAAGGTTAGTAATTTCAAACTTTGAGCTTGATTATGGTGATTATTAGTGACTCTGTTCATGTTTTGGTTTCTGCTTAATACCCTGACTCAATTGGTATTAGGGTAATGACAATTTCAATTTTGCCTAATGCATTGGCAACCATTTTGGTTTTGACAGAGATTGTGGAATGAAT
>QARZ01041022.1:67579-84738 GCA_013407115.1 Glycine latifolia
GTATACAAAAATGCAATAGTATTGAAAGAAAAAGAATAAATTAAAATTCAAGCAATAGAAATTGCTTTGCTTTTAATTACTTTGTTCTAAAAAAAAAAAATCCCAGTTTTGGAAGAATAGTAAATAAGTCATGTGGATGTATGTATGACTTGTGCTTAGATGGACTTGGGAAAATTGATCTGAATCCAATATTAATTAGCTAGAATCCAAAATTTTTCATACCTCTAAGCCAGGCCAAGTTACAAGCCTTGAAGACCTTTTGATCAATCATGCATGCATTTATGTTTCTTGTTGGAAACTGTGAGAATATGATCAAGTTTATAGTAGTGCTATTGAGGTGTTGGATTGAGTGATTATACCTTGATACATTAGAGTGTTGAGTTAAATAGAAATATCTTGTGAGAAGCACTCAGGTTACTTAGTTGATGGAATTGAAATTTGACGTGGAAATTGATTGTACCAACATGATGATTCTATGAATGTTGAATGTGAGTTTATGCTTGATTGTTGATCCTAGTTTTCTATTCAAAATTCTACTTATCGCTAGGGACAGCGATATCTAAATCTGGGAATGTTTGATATGCTTCTAGCATATGAGTTTTTAGGGTTAATTAGATATATAAATTGTTAATAAATAGTTAAAATAGTATTAAAAATAGTTATGTTTTGAATTAATAGAATTTGATAATGTTTTTGTGAATATGTTGTTTTTAGGAACCCAAAGCAAGGAGAAAAGCTGAAAAAGACCCAACACTTGTCGTAGTTCATATATATATATATATATATATATATATATATATATATATATATAAACACACACACACAATTAGATCAACATCAGCACACCAACTCAAAAAGAACAAGGGATGGATTTTGTACTCTCAAGTTGAATTTAATTCAAGCACCTTTTGGTGGCAATAGTAGTGGAAATAAATAGGCCTTTAGTGGCAATAAAAAGGCCATTAGTGGCAATTGTGTAAATAAGTGTAGGTGCACTTGTATGTAATTTTTTAGCACTTATGTACGCTTGTAAAATGCACATTGGCATGTGGTTGATCAGCCATGAGTCATCATATGAGAAGCTTGCACCATAATCTTCCTTAGCTTGCACCTCAAGCTTCCTTAGCTTGCACCTCAAGCTTCATTAGCTTGCACCTCAAGCTTCATTTCATTTGCCGTTTCAGTTGCATTTGGCTTACAATTTCGTGGCTATATAGGGTCAGCCCAAACATATTGTACACACTTTTGGACAATTAACAGAAAGTTGAAAATTCTTGTGAGAGTTTCTCTCTTGTTCTTGTCCAAGAACTTGTTGGATCTTATCAATGGCTTCTCAATGCGATTGTGGCAATTCTTCCTAGACTTATTGGAGAGCTTCTCCTTGGTGTCATACATCTTCATTCCTTATCTCAATCCATTTTCCATTGTTGAATTCATTGGAGCTACTTCATTCCATTTTTGCTTCACATCTTTAGTGAGAGCTTGAGTTATTGAAGAGATCTTGAAGAGTGAGTTTCATTGCAAGGTAGATTGGGGAAATCAATGTCCAATGAGGTTAGACATACATCATGTGGTATCTAGAGCCTAATCCTTGTGAAATTCTTCTTCAATTTCAGTTTTTAGAACTACTCCAAAGGTAAAACCGAAAATCACTAAATCTTACATCTACTTCTAGTTTTCTTAAATTTTCTTTAGAGTCTTGGTGGATTGAGTCTTGTTTTGTGTTCCTACACCATTCCTAGTGATTAGTTTCTAGTTTTAGAAATTTTGTTCATCTCATATTCTTCCTTGTTCTTGATAATTTTCTAGTTTTGATTCTTGTCAACTTGTGTTAGTAGTTATTTGTGTGTTTTATAACCTCTTGTTTTGATTCTAATCTCATGTCTAAAAAATATTTTAAAATTGTTATACATTGTTTTTTTTCGTGATTCATCACATTTCTTTAAGTATTTTTGAACTTGTACAAAAGTAAAACAAAAGCCTATAAAAATGTTGTGAAAGAAACAAGAAAAAGCAAAAGAAAAGAAATTAGGTGCAGCCAAAGAAAATATTAAATTGGTGGCTGGAAAAATAGTATAAAAACAGAGTTTAGAAGCAAAGAAAGGTTACAAAAGTTACAAGTTCAAGTTTCCTTTGAACCATAAAATAGAGTGAACTTGTATGACATGCAAATTTGGTGAAATTTGGCTTCTAACACTTGAATTTGTTTAGTATATCTCTTTGTGCAGTTTGGTCCAGCAACTATCCTTGAGTTGTATAATTGAAATTCAATTTGAGTTTGTGATATTCTTAAATTTTTAGCTTTGTTCTTGTCTATTAAAAATTCCAAGGTTTTGTCTTAGAGTTTTCTTGTTCTTGTATTCTTGAGTCTAGCCTAGAATTGTTTCCTATTGCAGTTTAGTAAAGAACCTTGATGGATTGGAAGTTGTTTCTTAAGAGCTATAGAGGAACAAGAGTGGGAAAAGGCGAGAGAGAACTTAAAGAAAAAGCCTAGATAAAGTGTGCAAACAAGAGTGTGAGTGGCAAACACTTAAAGAGTGGTGAGAATTTTCTTATATACTTGTGTTTTTGCTAACCATTTCTTTTGAAGGATGAGCTCAAGATGAGAAGAATCTTTTTCACCTAAGACCTCTAGGTTGATGAATGCTATTACAAAACAAATGGAGGAATTACAAACCAAAATGGAGGCAAGATTTGAGGAGTTACAAAGGGAGACACAAAGAAGGAGTAATCCAATTGGGAGTGTGGATGGCGAGGCTTATGAGGATAGGAGAGTGAGTGAATATGCATCCTCTCATGGAGGAAATTATGAAGAGGAAAGGAATGAGAGGGGGGAGTGGAGAGAAAACAACCATAGGAGGCAAAATAATAGAAGACAAAATCATAGGAGACAAAATACAGAAGAGGAAGATTGGAGATTTAGGAGAGATGAGAGAGAAAGGAGGAATGGAGGATTGAGTGGAGTGAAAATTGAAATTCCAAAGTTCCTTGGCACTTATGATCCCAAAGTTTACTTTGAGTGGGAGATGAAACTAGAGCAAATTTTCTCATGCCAACACTTTGATGAGGAAAAGAAAGTGATTCTAGCAACTCTAGAATTTGGTGGCTATGCTTTGGTGTCGTGGAACCAAATTCAAATTGACCTAGAGAGGATGAGGAGGCCAAGAATCAATTTCTGGAATGACTTGAAGGGGTTCTTAAGAGATAGATTTATTCCTACTTATTACTCAAGAGAAGTCCACAACAAGCTCCAAAGACTATTCCAAGGCTACAAAATTGTTGATGACTACTATAAGGAAATGGAATTGATGATGATGAGGGCTGAAATTGTGGAGAGCCAATAGGCAACCATGGCTAGGTTCCTTCATTGCTTAAATAGGGATATTCAAGATGTATTGGAGCTACATTCCTATGGCACAATTGAGGAACTAGTCCACAAAGCTCAAAGAGTGGAGCAACAGTTCAAAAGAAGGAAATCTTCCAAAACCAATGGGGCTGGAACTTCCAACCGGAAGGACAATCCTAGGAGGGAGGTTTCTCAAGTGAAAAATAAATAATAAAAGGTGGAGAGCTCAAGAAAAAAAATTATGGACCCTACTCCAACAAGATCAAGCAATATCAAGTGCTTTAAGTGCCTTGGCAAGGGGCACATTGGTTCACAATGTCCCAACAAGAGAACAATGATTTTGCTTGAGGATGGAGGCATAGAGAGTGGGTCTTCAAGTGGCTCAACTAGCTCTTCAAGTGAAAAAGAATAATATCTTACACTTGTGGAAGCCATTGAGGGTGATCTCTTGATGGTGAGTAGAATGTTGAGCAATTTTTGCATTGACAAAGAGGAGACTCAAAGAGAAAATATTTTTCACACAAGGTGCTTATTTGAAGAAAAAGTGTGCTAGTACAAGGCTTGTAGAGAAACTACACTTGCCAACCACAAGTCATCCAAGGCCATACAAGCTCCAATGGCTTAGTGAGAGTGGAGAATTGGTGGTAAATTCTCTAGTGCTCATTCCTTTTTATATTAATTCTTCTAAGGATGAAGTTCTTTGTGACATTGTACCTATGGAGGCTGTACATATTCTTCTTGGAAGGCCTTGGCAATATGATAGAAAAGTAATACACAATGGCATGGAGAACACTTTTGAGTTTGAGCACTTAGGCAAGAAAATTACTTTGAGGCCTTTGACTCCTAAACAAGTGTGTGACAATCAAGTGAGGATGAAAGAAAAGATATTTCAAGAGCTTAAAAATAATACTACACTTGATACCAATAAAAAAGGCAAAAACAATGAGTTATCCAAGAGGAAAACTAGTGAGAAAAAAATAGAGAAAAAATAGAGAGCAAAAAAATCCATGAGACCAAAGAGAGTTTATTCTTGAGAGAAAAATAGGTCAAGAGAGTTTTATCAATAAGAAAACCTCTTTATTATATGATTTCTAACTCTCTTTGTTTGTATGTTGAAAAAGAAGGAGAAAAATTGCCCATAGCCATGCAATCTCTTTTGGAGGAATATGAAGATGTTTTTCCAAAATAAATTCCTAATGGCTTGCCTCCTTTAAGCGAAATAGAGCACCAAATTTATTCAATTCGATTTTGTTCACTACTAATAGGCCAGCATATAAGACTTCACCCATGGAGGTAAAGTAGATTCAAACACAAGTGAAAAAGCTACTTGACAAGGGGTGGATCCATGAGAGCATGAGTCCTTGTGCCATGTCAATTATTCTTGTGCCTAAGAAGGAGGGAACATGGAGGATGTGTACTAATTGTAGGGTAATAAACAAGATCACCATAAGGTATAGGCACCCTATCCCTAGACTTAATGATCTTTTAGATGAATTGCATGGTTCCACTATCCTCTCTAAAATTAATCCTAAGAGTGGTTATCATCAAATTGAGGGAAGGGGATGAATGGAAAACTGCTTTCAAAACTAAATTTGGACTTTATGAATGGTTAGTTATGCCTTTTGGTTTGACTAATGCACCTTGTACCTTTACGAGGCTTATGAACCATGTGCTTAGACACTTTATAGGCAAGTTTGTGGTAGTGTATTTTGTTGACATTCTTGTTTATAATGCCAATTTAAATGATCATTTGATGCATGTTAAAAGTGTCTTTGAGGTGCTTAGGAAGGAAACCTTGTATGGAGCTATTGATAAATGTACCTTTTGTACTTCACAAGTTGTGTTTCTAGGTTTTGTAGTAGATGCTCAAGGAGTCCAAGTGGATCAAGAGAAGGTGAAAGCCATCATAGAGTGGCCAACTCCAAAGAGTGTGAAGGATGCTAGAAGTTTCCAAGGAGTGTGATCGATGTTAGAAGTGTGAAAGCCATCATGTTAGCTAGCTTTTATAGGATATTTGTAAAGGACCTTAGTACCATTACTTCTCCTTTGAGTGAGTTGATAAATAAAACCATGAGCTTCTCTTGGAAGCAAGAACATGAAATTGTTTTCCAAACATTGAAGGATAAATTGTCTTATGCACCTATTCTTGCATTGCCTAATTTTAATGTTTCTTTTGAATTGGAATATGATGCATCTAATGTAGTCATTAAGGGGGGTTTTATTCAAAATAAACATTCTATTGCTTATTTTAGTGAGAAATTAAAGGGTGCATGTTTAAACTATTCCACTGATGATAAAGAGTTGTATGCACTTGTTAGAGTATTGCAAACTTGGCAACATTATCTTTTACCAAATGAATTTGTGATCCATAGTGATCATGAGTTTCTTAAATATTTGAAAAGTCAAGGAAAACTCAACAAGAGAAATGCTAAGTGGATTTAATTTATTGAGGAATTTCCTTATGTTATTAAACATAAAGGAATTGTACTCAAATGATCATGACTCCTCTAGTATTTTTTCTTTGTGTGAGAAGGGGGATCATCAAGGATATTTTAGACATGATGGTTTCTTGTTCAAGGAAAAGAAACTATGTGTTCCTAAAAGCTCTTTGAGAGAACTCTTCATTAGAGAAGCTCATGAGAACTACTTAATGGGGCACTTTGGTGTGTATAAAACTTTGGCTATTTTACATGAACATTTCTTTTGGCAAAAAATGAGGCATGATGTGCATAAGCTTGTATCTCATTGTATTACTTGCCATAAAGCTAAATCTAGGTTAATACCTCATGGTTTATATACACCTTTGCCTATTCCTAACTCCTCTTAGGTTGACATTTCCATGGATTTTGTGCTTGGTCTTCCAAGATCCAAGAAGGGAAAGGATTCTATATTTTTTGTTGTTGATAGGTTCTCAAAGATGGCACACTTCATTCCTTGTCACAAGAATGATGATGCTTGTGAAGTGGCCAATCTCTTCTTCAAGGAAGTGGTGAGACTTCATGGATTGCCTAGAAGCATTGTGAGTGATAGAGACACAAAGTTCCTTAGCCACTTTTGGGAGACATTGTGGGGTAAGCTTGGCACAAAGCTCTTGTTTTCATCAACTTGCCACCCGCAAACGGATGGCTAAACTGAAGTGGTGAATAGGACATTGGGTCAACTCCTTTGATGCTACATCAAGGGCAATTTGAGAACTTGGGAGGAGTGCCTACATCACATTAAGTTGGCTTATAATAGAATAGTTCACAAGACTACTTTCTTATTTCCTTTTCAAATTGTTTATGGCTTCAATCCTTTAACTCCTCTTGATTTATTGCCATTATCTAACACTTCTTCTATGATTAATCATGATGCTTTGTCTAAAGCTTCTTATGTTAGGAAATTGCATGAAAAGGTGAAGGCCCATGTGGAGAGGAAGATGGAACAATATGGAACAATATGCTAAGCATGCGAATAAGCACAAGAAGCAAGTGTTCTTTAATGAAAGAGATTTGGTTTGGCTTCATTTCAGAAAGGATAGATTTCCTCAAGAAAGGAAATCCAAGCTCCAACCTAGAGGAGATGGACCTTTTAAGATTTTAGAGAGGATCAACAACAATGCATATAAACTTGAGTTGCCAATTGAGTATGGTGTGAGTAACACATTTAATGTTTGTGATCTTTCTTTGTGTGATGTAGGTATAAGTGAGGGAGAAAACTTGAGGTCCAGTTCCTTTCAAGAAGGAGGGGATGATGGAGGTTCATTGCAAGCTCAAGGCCAAGAAGGAGAACTTGAAGAACTTCCTTTGGTTAGCTTTAGAGGACCCATGATAATAGTTAGAACTCAAGCCCTTCAAGAGCACATCAAAGCTAACTTGCACCTTTTAGAAGCACACCAACTCAAAAAGAACAAGGGCTGGATTTTGTACTCTTCAGTTGAATTTAATTCCAGCACCTTTTAGTGGCAATAGTAGTGGCAATAAATAGGCCTTTGGTGGCAATAAAAAAGCCTTTAGTGGAAATTGTTTAAATAAGTGTAGGTGCACTTTTATGTAATTTTTTAGCACCTATGTAAGCTTGTAAAATGCAAATTGGCACGTGGTTGATCAGTCATGAGTGATTATGAGAAGCTTGCACCACAATCTTCCTTAGCTTGCACCTCAAGCTTCCTTAGCTTGCACCTTAAGCTTCCTTAGCTTGCACTTCAAGCTTCATTAGCTTGCACCTTATGCTTCCTTAGCTTGCACCTTAATCTTCCTTAGCTTGTACCTTAAGCTTCCTTAGCTTGCACCTCAAGCTTCATTTCATTTGCCATTTGAACCACATATGACATTCACATGTCAAAACTTAGTTTAGTTTTTACATATATTTAAGTTTGAAATTTACATGCCTAACCAAAAAGTATTTAAGGAATCAACTAAGAAAGAGTTAATAACAAAACACAACTCTCTCCCAAAATGAATTCCAACGTTATCACGTCGGCTTGGCAACTCCAACAAAAAGGATCTCTCTCCAATATCACCTATTGTTGCCCATCTGCTCCCACAAACAAAAGTTCGTGATCATCACAAGTATCAATCACACGGTACAAAATTGTGAGGGTGAGTTTATTATACAAAATCAACAAGCACCAGATAACAATAATTAGAAGGAAAACAACAATAATAACCACAATCATTCTCAGTAATCAATCAGTCCAACACACACTCAACAAACTAGTCATCCATTTTTTCCACAATTCAAATCAATTATGCTCAAAATGATGCATGCACCTGACTCTGTTGGATTAAGGGGGAGCTACTTAAGGAATTTGGTTCAAGCTTTGGTTTTGAGCTTTCAACATGCAAAGGATTCCTTGAAGACAATTTAGGATAAAATATGTAAGAGAAAAACAATTCTGGTGATCCAAGTGCATTGCATTTATTTAATCCATACTCAACTTAATTAGTTTAACAAAAAATCACAAGGCATTGGCAATTTAACTAAGGTTTTAAATTAATTCAAAGGTTTTAATGAAAAAGCTTTTTTCATTGTAATAATCGATTACACTAAGGGCTTAATCGATTATTTTGTTCTTCATCAATTCTGGAAAACCTTCAAGAACAGTTTAATCGATTACCTGTCGAATTAATCGATTATTTGACCTACGTTTTCATATAAACTGCCTTGTTGAACTTTTTAATCGATTATTATCAAGTTGTAATCGATTAAATGTCTATATATGATTTTAACACTGCACTGCCATAATCGATTACCATTTATCATAATCGATTACATAGCCTTTGGAAAAATCATTTTGCACTGTCTTAATCGATTACCAGGTTTCGTAATCGATTAAATAAGCTTTTTGGAAAACACGTTCTTACTGGAATAATCGATTACAACTCGAGATAATCGATTATTTTGCTCGTTATTCAAACCCAGAAAATGCATGAATAGTTTAATCGATTAAAATGGAAATTTAATCGATTACCTTGGTAATTAAATCGATTATATGGTGCGTCTTAATCGATTACTGGCAGTTATAAACTTCTGTTATAAATAGAACCTTGGCTCAGCTGTTTTTCTAACTTTGTGGAACATTACCCATTCGAATTTTCTGAGCTTAAACAGTCTTGTGAGCATTCTTAATTGTTTTTTGAGGGTTTGATTATGTCTAGCTCCATGATATATTGATCATGCGTATTTGAGTCACTCTTGGAGCTTGAAACCATTTCAAGATTAAGGAAAGCTGTGCTTCTTGTGTTTTAAACTTTCAACCTGATCTGGTAACTTCATTTTGCATTGCATACATTGGATCATCAGGTTGTTTCTCTCCTTAATCTGGTTGTAATTTTTGTTTTGATTATTTTCTTGTAATTTGCTATTGTAATTGGGTTCTTGCTTGTAACTAGAGAAGGGGGTTCTCTAGGTGGAAGAACTAAGTAGTGTTCTCAGATTCTTGTCTCTTAGAATCTAATAGAGTTTTAGATTTCCGACTTTATCTAGGGTTGATAAAGGGAGACATTGTAATTTCTTGTAAGAATAGAAAATTAAATAGTGGAACTTCAACCTAGTGTCGGTTGAAAGAAACTGGATGTAGCTTCATGATTTTGAAGTGAACCAGTATAAATTGCTTGTGTATTGATTCTGAATATCTACTCTCTTCATTTAAGTTATTTCTTGATTCATTTGCTTATCCTATAAAGTCAGTTTTGATCCATTGAATTTTAAGGGGCTGAGCTACTTGATTGAATAAGGTATCTTGGTTTTGAAAAGTGACAAAGATCCTACAAACTCTGATTTTGATTAAAGAAATTTTTAATTTACCAAGGTCAAACCAATTCACCCCCCCTCTTGGTTAAGTGTGAAGTATTCATATCATTTTCAAACTCCACTCTCACCATGCAATGTGGTACCATCGAAAATAGCCTCTCACTTAGGAAAATGATTCAGTCATTTGTCAGGGTCACCTTGTCGTACACTGGCCATCCCCCCTCCCCATGGTGATCAACCAAAGTCTCAAGGAAATTCCTAATCGAGTGATATGTGTAATGACCCGCCACTTCGCTACTGTATTACTAACTCATAACCATGACATAAACTCATTATTTAAAGAAAAGAACACCCCTTTGGTTATTTGTGGAAATGGTGATAAATTTGTCGTGAGCATATAACGACCATCATCATAGAATATACATGTAGTCAAGGTATTCATAGAACATTTCAAATATATGCACGCACTTACAAAACATAATTTGATTACAAGTACAAAGATTATGTCTCAAAAAGAATATACATCAAGTGTTTTACAGTGAAAAGAGAAGTAAAAGAGAAATAGAGGTCAGGGGTGTAATTAGCAAAACAAGGAGTGCATCCATTAAAACAAGGGGTGCATCTAGCAAAATGCAACTCCTGCCCGGGATCAGGTCCATTGACATCCCGGCAAAACACGGCGGCTCCAAACAACCCGGTCTTCCCCCAATAGCACCTACTGCTACCCATCTGCTCACACGAACCCGGTTCGCGATCATCACAGGTACCAAACCATAAGGTACAACAAAGCAAGGTGAGTTCATCATATTAAATAACAACAATAAATACAACAGGAAAGGAGCACAACCTGGTCAAGAAGCAACACGGTCATCAAAATATCAATACAACATTCCAAGCATTCATCAAACACCAACATATACGGACATCCACAACCATTTCATAAATCAACTAATAAAATCTAGCGTAATGCATGCTCCTAACTCAATTCTCATTATGCAATGTGGTACCATCTCGGAAATGGGTCATCCCTATGGTCAGATGATGCAGTAGCTTGTTAGGGTCACTCTGTCGTGCACAGGAATCACCCCTATGGTGATCAGCCAATGGGTGTCAGAATGAGTTTCCAATAGACGTGGGTCCCCAATACCTCCGTACCCTACAGCCAATCATCAACCTCATTTCCGCCATGCAAATGTCGTATGTTACATTGGCACCATCAATGTATGACCCAGAACCAGGTTCAACCTGACCTGGCCAGGATAACGCCATACACCCCCTATGTAACCTATCGCCCACGCAAGGGCCCATCGATGCACTGACTGTGGTCCTCGCAAGGTTTACCACCGCCCAGTCCCAGCATCTCACGTCTACCACCTACACAAGGGCCCATCGATGCATTGACCGTGGTCCTCACAAGGTTTACCACCACCCAGTCCCGGCATCTCACGGCTATGCATAGAATATCACCACGGCACCATTAATGTATTACCCAGAACCAGGCTCATCCCGACCTGGCTAGGATAACGCCATGCACCCCCGTGGGTATTTATGTGTATCCAAACACATTCCTCATCTCGAGCCATCACATAGGCCAAGTTTGAATGCCATCAACGTAATCATATACATCATCCACAAACACATATCAACGAGTGAACCGGTGTGAAGTACGAGGTGTCCAGGTTGGCACTTAGGCATACTATCTCAAGGTAAGAATCCGAACAAAGTCAGATGAAGTCGGACAAGGTTGGTAGAACTCAGACAAGGTGTTGCAAACTTGGCAAGTGTACCATTCGTTTCAAGTAATAAAGTGAGTAAGTCAAGTATCGTCTCCACAGGGATTGAATGCAATTTTATGTTAACTTAACGTCTTAGAAATTGGAAGACAAATAATAAGTTGAGAGAATTTGTTGAGATGTATTGAAGGAACGTAATTGAAATGACAGAAATTTAGCAAGATTGTAAGCGAATGTTAATTTGATTTTATTGCAGTAGTGAGAGATAATTGTAGTTAAGCGCAATCCCCTATGATTCCTTCCTTCTATGCTTCGATTGATTATTAACTTGAATTATTTCTAATTACTCAGCTGATGTATTCTCATATAAGTAGCTAAATCCTAATCCCTTAGTAATTTAACCCTTTGGTGAAATTAAAAACCCTAATCCCTTAGTGATTCCTTCTTAAACCAAGCATTTAGCAAACACATCCTGAAATTACTGCAACCACACATCCCTATCCCTAGGCAATGTACAAATTGTTGTTCTACTCATTTTAGAAACTAGAATCCCAATATCCTTATTGTGAATCCTAACCCTAAACATCTTAATAGAATGGCCAGTCCCAATTAAGAATAATGCAGTGAAGAACAGAATAAAACAAAGCAATTATGGTAATTCTTATTAAAACCAATCAAGACATAGAGGAGGTTTCATAGGTTCATGGATCAACCACAATACAAGAATTTAGCCAAGCATACTCAGAATTGGTATTACTTCCATAACTAACATGTTCCTAGAGAGAAATTACCAGAGGAAAAGAAAAGATTACACAGAGTTGTATTTCTGCAATTCCTCAATGCTTCCAATCTTCTCCCAAGGGTCTTTAATGGCTTCCTCTGCAGAAATTCTTCAAGAGGTTCAGTAAAAAGCCCCTTCTTTGTGACCCAGGGGTCTCCTTTTATCCCCAATACGTTCTAGGTTTTAATTCCAGTAATGAGGAACTATCCCCTAAGCTAAATCAGTGTCAAATCTTTTAATTCAGGGAATATCGAGCTTGTGGCGCGACTAGTTTGGAATCCCACGCTGATCGCGTGAGTTGTGCGAATTGATTAAGCTGTACTGAAACTATGGCACTAATGGCATGAGGTACCACGCTGATCGCGTGAGTCATTCGAACTGAAGGCTTGAGTTTGATATCATGGCGCGACTCGCGTGAAGGTCCACGCTAATAGCGTGGCTTATTCGAGCTGAGAGGTTACCCTTTGGTAGTCCCACGCTACTCGCGTGGATGGCCACACTAATAGCGTGGTTAATTTGAGTTGGCAGTTTGGTTTTCAGTATCTGGCGCGACTCGCGTGGTGGTTGGCGGTACTAGCGTGGGCTCTTTGAACTGAATATTTGATCCTTACCCTCTGACGCTGATCGTGCGAGAGTCCACGCGATTAGCATGGCTTGTTTGAGAGCACTAGCTTGCTCTTTTTTGCTTCTTTTCCTCTCTTGTTGGTTCCTAAATGACAAAATAACTAAGAATTTAAATTAATATGCACTTAAATAATAATTTACCAAATCCTAATCTAATTTACTCAATCTTAAACAACTTATTAATCAATTAATCCTAAAAACTACTATATGCTGGAAGCATATCACAAGGTCTGTAGGGGTCGGTTAGAGGGGTAAAGTTTGGGTAAGAGAAGGCAAGGGTAGAAAAAACGGATGAGGTCAGTAGAGCTCGGTCAAGGTCGGTTGGGTTTTGCTAAGAATTTTCCAAAGGCAGTCAAGAGGTCCTTAGGTTTCTTATAAAGTTCTAAGGACGGGTTCAGCACTATGTAATCGATTGCATAAGCGCTGTAATCGATTACAACATATAGTGCTTGTAAGACCCCGGGTTTGTATTTCACTAACCCACACAAGGGTGTAAGGGAACCCCGTAGCTCATTTCCTAAGAGCATACAAGCTCTGTCGAGTAGCGAACCCGGTAGTTATCAAGGAACAAGGGGTTTGGACTTGGTAATTCTAAAGGAAATAGCCCACCCCGGGTAAGGAACCTGGTCTCTCTCTAAGAAAAGGTGTAAATACAATGAACACCTAATCTAATAAACCAAGAGGGGGGGGTGAATTGGTTTTTAACAACTTTTTACTTTTCTTGCAAAATCAAACTCAGTGGAAGATAAACAATGGATCGTATCTTTACACACAACACTTTTAATAAGCAAATTTATCTTTTCCAATCACTTAACTCATGTGCTGAAACAAAGTGTAAGCTGATTCACAAAATAATATCACAAGCAATTGAATGTAATGTAAATCAAAACACAATTACACACAAATTTATACTGGTTCACCTCTAACCACTTGAGGCTACATCCAGTTGTCTTCTAATCCAAACCAGATTAGAGTTCCACTAATAAGATTTAGTTCTTTACAAGCAATCAACCAAGTCTCTTTCACCCACCCTAGGAAAAATTCTAAATCTAACACTAAGATTTATCTAAAGACTTAGAACCTAAGCACACCACTCAGTTCTACCCACTAGAAACCCTATCTAGTTATGCTTTAAAGAATTCTAACTTGTTACATGGACAACTACAACACAATCAGTAAAATACAGAATTAAATCTCACA
This sequence comes from Glycine latifolia, assembly GCA_013407115.1. NCBI lineage: Eukaryota > Viridiplantae > Streptophyta > Magnoliopsida > Fabales > Fabaceae > Glycine > Glycine latifolia. The sequence continues at coordinate 81,498 of QARZ01041022.1, forward strand.
AAGAGTTAAGCATAAAGTTCAAGAAGGATATCACCTAAACTTCCATTTGCAGCTGAAAGAATTTCAAACAAAATTGATAACCTGGTGATGAATGTAATGCCTTCTTGAATGATCTTGAAACAGATTAATGCATGAATGATTACTAAGAACCTCCTTCCTTTACTCTAGCTTCATGATTTTCTCATCAAAGAACAACCCACATGAAAAAGACTCTTTCTTTACTTCAAAGGCACTCAGAGAATGTTACTACACTTTTGTAATAAAATTTTTCGAATTCTGAATCTCTGAGATTGTGAGTCAATGCATGCTATTTAAAAAAAACAGATTTAACAGACTGTAATCGATTATTTCGCTAATGTAATCGATTAATTTAACTCATGTAATCGATTAATTCGACCATTTAATCGATTAAAGTGTTCGTAGCAGTTCTGGAAAATAAGCATGATCAAAGTAATCGATTATTTTACCGTTTAATCGATTATTCCAGTGAGCTTCACTTTTGCCTTTAGCATATTTAATCGATTACGATTAATTGGTAATCGATTAAATCACCTTATATATTTCACAGGATTATGCAGAATGCTTATGTAATCGATTATTTACCTATGTAATCGATTAGTCCAGTAATAAAGCATTTTATGCATGTTTCAAGCTTATCAATGCATTTCTATATGAATGTGTATACTTAAGTGATAATTATGAATGCATGTCTGTTAATTTTATTTAATAGCTGCAAATGGATTATTAGATCATACCCTTAATGAACCAAACTAACACTACAAATGAACAATTACAAATGCCATCAACAGTTGATTGGGCATGAATCAAATATCAAAACACTTCTTGTGATTCTTCCAATTCTTCAAACACTTGAATCTAACAAAAGGGAAGGATGAGCTTCTAGAGGCGACACGTGTATGTAACCCGGACGTTTTAGAAAAAGGAACACAAGCTCAACCGAGTAGGGGAGTCCGGTGGCTCTTTTCCCGAAAGAACACGAGCTCATCCGAGTTAGCAACCCGGTAGCTTTCTCTTTATGGGGAAGTAACTTGAGCTTAACAGCTCTAACATATCACCCGGGTGAGGAACCCGGTATACCTTATAAAAAGGAAAACGAGTCTTAATGACTCTAAGGAAACAACCCCGGGTAGGGAACCCGGTCTACTGACATCCGCCAATAGGGACTAAGTTACGTCCTGCATGCATGCATGCTACGTAACCCGCTCAACTCAGCCTACCCATCCCGGTAGCCGACATTGAAATGCGAAGGTTTGACACGTACATCTAACTCGCCCTGCCTATCTCGGTAGCCAACATCAAACAAGGGATTTATGTCTACGTGTAACCCGACCAACCCATCCCGGTACTCATCACCTTCATGAACACTTCCACAGGTGTCTTAGAAACTCTTCAGCATCAAAATGCCAACTTCACCCACATGCACGGGGAGTTCTCAAAACATCTACTCCCCACAAGAACACCAAACATCAACACAAAACAACACTCAACAAATTTAAGGCATACCAAATCTCATTCATAAAAGACATAGCTTTTCTGGGAAAAATATCGCACACATCAGGGACATGCTGTTATCATCACGGTTCGACTCCCTGACCCCCAAACCGTGGTACCTAAAGCTGTTAAGAAACACGATAAACTCCCCTTACCTAACCAGGAGTTCGTCCACGCTTCACGACGGTTCGTTCCCTACTTTTGCTCTGACCACGAAGTTCTCCTTGGTGTCGGGATTCCGCATCAGCTACGATGGCTCTTGTATGTTGAAGATAACAAATAAGGGGTTGGGATCGAGAGGTTTCTAGGTGATTTTAGAGAGAAAACAAAGGAATACAAAGGTAGAAGAAAGAAAAGTAAACTTGTTGTGCCAGCCTGCTACTTATAAACAAGGTTGACACTGTAACACCCCGTGTGCACCCGGTGCGTTATCATCATATAATACCAGAAGCGCGCTATCAGCGTTAAACAACGCATTGCGGAAGCGAAAGAATCGTTTCTCTTGATTACATTATGTATAGAATAAAACAACCACATATGACACAAGCCCCTGCTGATCAAGATAAAACATAACATAACCACAACTATTAAGGCAGATATACATAAACTCAAACAGAGTTCATCAGGAGGAAACATACACTAAAACAACATCATTGTCGTCTATACACTACAACGGTGTACACTCACACCCTATCCTTTATAATACAAGACAGAGACAAAATAAAGACTCTTCTAGTCTTCATCTGCAGCCATACTCAGGTCCAACACTCTCAGCTAAGGCCTTCTGCATAGAGTATCTCCTCTCCTCTGGAAATACCTGAAAATCATAACCCACAACGGGGTGAGATAAACATCTCAGTAAGCTCAGGGTTCTGGGAAATCCTCCCTTACCCTGGTTCACCCCCCCCCCCAAGCACAAAACACATAAAACTAAAACAGGAACGAGCTTAGGAAATCATCCTAGTTCTCATAACCCACTACAGGGTAACATAACCAGATACTCTCAGTATCAGAGGTATCACACCTCATCCTGGCTCTCACAGCCATCTCAAAATCCTCTAACAGAGCCAAGCCAGAATCATGGCTTCAATATCTCATATCGGCTCTCATAATCGTCTGACAGAGATCTCACAGAGGTACCTAATCATCAGTGTCAATCACTGGACACTGTATATACCAGAGAGGCACCGCCTCCAATGCTATATATATAAAGCATGGCCTGAGTCCACCACTCAGGACTTCATACACACGGCCTGAGGAATCTCTCAACTCAGGGCTTCCACATAAAACTCAGGGCCCTTGAAGGTATTTCCTTCCCCTGGTTCACTGACAACAGATACTCAGACAGAAACATCATATTTATCATGGTTATCATCAACCATTCATTCAATCAACACATAGGCAGTCAAAGTACAAACATCTGTCAATATCCATGTGATTCCGATGATCATCACCATCTATCACCTATCATCATCATCCTGCGGAGGCTTTCTTCTAGATATATATGCCGATCCCCACTCACAGAGGATCCAATATATACTAGGACATCTCATGGTAGGACATCACTATCTATCAGAAGCACCCCGAAAATATATAGGTACAACCACGTCTGGAGGACTCCTATATACCGGGCCGGCTTCTCAATACAAATCGCTATCTATCAGAAGCACCCCGAAAATATATAGGTACAACCACGTCTGGAGGACTCCTATATACCGGGCCGGCTTCT
>QARZ01041022.1:84748-108358 GCA_013407115.1 Glycine latifolia
ATCATGAGCTACAACTCATATCCTCTATCCTATTACCATAGGATTCCACATTTCATACATCGCATGCCAATACACATCAATTCCCCCTTCTCAGGGTTAGGCATACAAATCATCAAGCATTCACAGCTTTGCCTAAGGAGGAACCTTCACACATGGCAATCCACCCTTAGGACTTTAGCAAGAGCAGTGGCACCTCCCAAGGAATCTCAGCTATTCCAGGGAGTCCTCAAACTCTTCCTCTGGCTAGGGAACCTCAACTAGCCCGATACTATCGCAGTATCCTATAGGTTCCATCACAGATCATCCTTTGATCTGAATCTCATCAAAGCCATGGAACACCTCACAGCGTTCCTCCATCTCAGGCCCAAGGCCCCACCTGAAGTCACAGGTGTCAAATACTCTCACACTTTCTCAGTGTCTATCCTAGGGTGTATCATGTATCACAATCTCTGGAACAACAGGGGTTCCACCCTAAGCATCAATCATCCAGCCTTCTAGGCTTATCTCAATACATATCCTCATCAACAACAGGCCATCACGACCTTTCTTTCTCAGCATGCACAATACATATATATATATATATTCAAACATGGCATGCACCCATCACCCACTTGGGTGGCAAACAAGAGAAAGGGAAAGACATCACAGAACGATGAGCTTACCTGGCAAGCCGTGCCCCTCAGCTTTAGCCTCAACTGATGGTCTGCTTCTCTGATATCTCCGTGTCAAGCCCTAACCAGGCATACAAGCATATATCACAGACCATACAAGTATATATTCATGCATAAGCTCATCCAGCAGTCATCCACTGCCTCTAGAAAGGAACCACAGTTCTTTCCCTCAACCCGAGTCATCTACTCCAGGGTTCATCAGGCTTATCCACACAAGCCTTCCATAGACCCTCAGTGGTCTACCTCAGGTTCATCCATGGCCTCAGAGTCATTCCAGACTCAAACCAAGCCATTCACCTAGAGCATTTCAGCTCTCTCAAACAAAACCTCAGGGTTTCTCAGGGCTTGAACGGTCTATCTCACAAGACACCGTTCTCATGGCCTCTCAGGCACATCAAGCCCATCATCATGGCCCTTGCATGTCTCAAATCAAGTGACTCAGTTCAAGTCACACATGCCCAACCTAGAGCCAAAACCAAAGTTCTCCAAATCACAAACTGAAAGCTAATCCTTCCTCCTCACATGATTCTAAACACATCTCTCAACTGGACCCAGAGCTAATTCTAGCTCTATCACAGATGGGTCACTATTCATCAAAACCCCCAAATCACAAATCAACCGGAGAAACTCGAGTTTCTTACCTCAGAACTGTCGAGGAAGGCCTCTGGGCTACTCTCCCTAGCCTTGGTGCACTGAACCACCGCCGTTCCTCGCCCAATCTCGAGCTCTCTGCAGCTTTCTCAGAAAAGGGGTTTTTCAATGAATAGGGAAGAAGGATTTTGGCTCAAACTTGGTTTCTATCATGTTTTATAGTGATTAGGAGGTGTTTAGGTGGAGTGGGATGAAGTTATGGAGCTCCTAAGCTCATCCATGGCTGCCTGGGTCAGAGGAAGAAGAGGAATAGTGATTTTTCCCCAAAAATCGCGTAAAATGGCCTTTTATAGGCCCCCAGCGAGAGTCCCACGCTACCAGCGCGGCCCCCCACGCTACCGGCGCGGAAATCCAGTGAAAAATGACTTTCTGGAGCACTTCCCACGCTACCGGCGCGGCTCCCCACGCTACCAGCGCGGCACTATTCACAGGCAAAATCCGTCGCTAATTCCGTCGCAAAATCCGTCGCTAACGCTTTTTCTGACGGAATTTAGCAAATTTAAACTTTCTTTCTTTTCTCTTATTTATTAAATCTAGGTTATTATAGACACAGCACGTCCACTTAACGTGCACGATTGGCAACCATAGTATAGTAGAGTTGACTTACAGTATGTGAATTATGGATCTACATATGTATGAGACTATGCCAACAGTTGAGGTATACTTCCCATCACTTCCCAAAGGTTGTATTGCGATTGGTGATTGATCGATAGTGGAGTATGGATCCATACTGTGTCAAGAAGGTTGAGTTGATGAGATGTTATGACGAGAAAGATGTTAGGTTTTATCCCACTATTAAAATCAAGTCTCACTCCTTTCTCTTTTTGTTTGTGTATGAACTTACTGGTTGAATTTGTCAACACAACGGTCAAGCCTAGCAATTAAGCTTCTTTTTAACATGGTTATTTCATAAATTGCAAAGACTGGCGAGGAGATACTAGACTCAAAGGTCTGTTTTATTTATTCTTGCATTTGGGTTAAGTTAGACTTTGTTCACTGCTCTGACTAGGATAATTGTTGTATGGGTTGGGATAGACAGTACTTGATTTCCTTGTAAAGATCATGGTTTTTTATATATTATTTCTTTTAATAAATGTTTCATTTTAATTGCAAAAAATTACCCTCATTTTTATAATAACTAAAACAAATAAAAACAATATTCATGGAAATGAACAACAAATCACTGTAAAAATTACAGAATTTCAGCTACATTTCAACATGCTAAAGGTCTCCATTCAATCTCAACTTTCCAATTTCTTCCACATACAAATGGGCAATCAATTTAGGGTCATTACCACCATCAAAATCATCAATAAACACTTCAAATAGTCAATTTTTTACACATAATCTAATAACAGGGCAGCAGCAGCTCACCAAAAAGGGTCAATGGCAACCCCCAGATTTGACCAAGATGAACACCCGTTCAATGAAGACAAATGTTCACTAAGTTCACATTGTGCTTATTATTGAACAAACTTGGCATCAATTCCCCACAGAACACTGTCAAACAACAGAATAAACTAAGGATACAGAGACATGGAAAAATGATTCAAGCCTGTCATTCCTTGCCTCTTACTCACTCATCACACTTAGGCCAGAGATGGGCTAAAGATTCAGAAAATCAAGAATATGTTAAAGGAAGAACACATTCTTTATTACTGAGCATCATGAATTTAACAAAGTTATAGTTTAAAACTATTGCTGTACATAATTTACTGGATCCATTACAGAGATGTGTTCCTCCTTCCTCACTCACAAGCTAAATTGAAGATAAGTATATAAATAATTAACTTTCTTAATGCTCTATTAACCAATAAGCTATACTCAGCTGGTAACTGAATTAAGAGTCCTCAATTCGAATAAACTTTACAAATTTAGACTTCATCTCTGCTGGAATTCGTATAGGACGATAGTTTTTGTCAAGCCACACCGCTATGGCCTTGGCTTCCAAAATAGGCTGCCACCATTTCACCAAATATCAGCAAATATTCTCAAAAATGGAAATACAAATGGAAATACAATAAGCAGCAAGTGGTGGAGAAAGACCTCTTGGTTTGGCAGCTTATAGATGAAGTGATCAAAGTATAAACGAGCAGCTGAAGAGCCAGAAATCCTAACTCTTACAACAAATTTGTCTCCACTCTGGTTGCATATTCTTATTATGAGAACAAATATTGGAAAACAGAACTAACTTATATACAGAAAATCATATCTTTTAGTGTACTAAAATGTATAAGGAGAAATTGACAAGCAAAATTGGAAAGGCTTACTCTTAGAGGTGCAAGGAATTTGAGCGATAGTTCAGACAATGCCAATGCATCACCACTGCGAGCCACAGCATCGCAATTAATACCAATGTTTTGCAAGAGTTCATGACGACCTTATTAAAATATATATGGCAATAGATCAGTTTATTCATCTAAAATTGAAAGTATGCCTTTTAATTGTCACAAATGTACAAAGGATAACTTAAAAAGTTTGCAGACCATTCAACTCAATACGTTTCAATTCAGTATCCTTTCAAGTGTCAATACTCTGATCATAACAACTTTTTTTATCAGCAAAAGATAATTAATATATAAATACTTGGTACCAGAAGTACCAAAAAATACATAGTAATAAAGCACAGTACCCTGCCATGCTAGGTTATGTCCCATTAACAATATAGTATAAATAGGAAATAACCCAGGCTACAAAACCTCCCACCAAACTGCCCTCACAATAACTATAGTCATCGTTGACCCATTGTAATGACCTCCCAAGTCCACGAATCCCAGGTCCAATGGAATAAATTACAAAAGTGACCCCAACCAAAATAAATACCAAAGTACTATAAGAACTCACCAACTTCCCACCTGATCATAACAATTATACTGGCTCAAATATACCAAAACAGAGATCAAGAAAGGCTGGGAAATATTTCCAAGCATATACAAGATAAGAAAAAAAAATACTATACACAACTTAGAGAAACAAATAGAACTTATCAATGTGATGAACCATTAGATTTCATCTAAATTTGAATAGAAAAGCTTTGATGTGAACCTGCAAAATCCTAATGTAGACATCACTCAGTTCCATACTACAAATAGCCTTGCATTGGCAAAAACTTCTTGAGTCAAGCTCCACAGGTTATTTCTTCCCAATTGATGAATTAAATGCTTGGAATGAGTCATTTCTTTTCTGTATTTTTTTCTGGTTCTGTCATTCTTTTATTCCAAGAAATACTCAGAAGCCAGAATCACTATTCTGAAGTTAGTAATACTAAACACAGATGCCAGATTCTCTGTTTTTTGTCCATGTTATCCATTGTGATTAATTATTTTTTCAGGATCCCAACACTGTATTGTTCTTTCTCCTTCTCAATTGTCTATTTTATATTTTCATATAGTCTAACAAATGTTCATATGTATGTATGAAAGTTCATTCGTCACAAAGTGTGACAGCTTTCTGCATATGAAGTTTACTCTACTTTATCTTGCATACTAACATTATGAATTGCTCTTTTCAGAAAGATGCTAATCTGGGGAATATGCTTCAATAAAACTACATGTGTGCCTTCTAATGGTTTTACCAGTAAACTGCAGTATTCGTTTAAAAATGTATGATCTGACTCCTTTACTTCTTGCTCTTTTGTTTCATTTCCAACTAAGTTCAGAATGTTTTCCCATAAAATCCCTTCATAATAATGGTATCACAGCCTATACATTCGTTTTATAAGGAAAAGAGAAAAAAGATTATAAAACTTTTATCATATGTCGGTGCTAGTCTGATTATGTTGTTTTACCTTCATGATTTTTTTTATACTCTTAAAATACGTTGAATCTAAATTCATGTTGAAGTTGTAAAGAACATAAATCAAAATATAATTTTGTAGTATAAACAAAAGGACCAAGATATCAAAGATTGCAATTTTGATATACCCAGAAAAGCAGACAATAACTGTTGTTAAAATTGCTAACTCATGACATAACTGTTGTCGACAATTATTCCATGTCAAAACGTAGTGCTCATTTGGAGTTATAAACATTTCAAAATTAACATCTACTACAAGAGAAATATATACACATACGACATTACCAGTAAAAGGAAAACACTGATTCAAGCAAGCAACAGTAAGAACCAGCTCATGAGGTCTCACCGTGCTGGCAATAACTTGCATAAACTGCATTGTTAACCACACCGTACTGATCCAATTCATAGTCGCGCACCTTCAGTTCAACGTCATGGAATCCACTCATTCTGTTATAATTGTAAGAAGAATATTATTGTATATAGAATAAATTAATCACTAATTTAAAAAAGAGATGCTCGAATCAAATCACAGGAAAAGGCAACAAAACTAACGGAATCGATTGCACATACAAGGGATGTGTGAAGAAATTACCCTTTACCCCCTCTGAGATCGAAGAGTGGTGCAGAGGCGCTGGAACTCAATGGCGAAACTGATCGGAAAGCCGGTGGATTGAACAGCCGGCGGGGAAAAGGAAAAGGATATTGGCTCGTGAGGCGAAACGCCGTAATATTCAGGAATAATGGGGAAGGCAATGACACCGGGGAAGCGTGGTTGGAGAACATTTTTTGGAACTACAACGGGATTGTGATTGTAGCCTTGTAGGCGTTACAACCCATGCTACTGCTTTTAAACTTTTTTCTCATTGTTGTCGTTTCCTCAAACTCAACGACCCTTTGTCTCTATTATGGAGCAAAATTTTGGAATACCTAATTTATTTTGCTTTTTTTAGCTATCACATTTTTCTTCTCTTTTTTCATTCATAAAACTTCAACTTCAAATTTTTCTAAAACAATCTCACATCAACAAAATGTTGGTAATAGATATCATTCTTGAATAATTTCTTTTTATTATTATTTTAAAAGAACTAGTATAAAATAAATACCTTTTATATAATAAATTGTACTACTCGACTCAACAAGCCTATGTATCCGGTGGCTGACCGAGTAGGCTACTCGAATCTATAGAATTTTGTAGGTATATTAAGATATGATAAAAGCTCTATCTTCTATTAGTAAGATAGAGGCCTCTAAAATTGTATATTACTATTATTAAAGGGAAAATAAGATGATATCATATATTTCCTTATTTATATTATCTTAGACGTAAAATTCATATATTATCATTCAATTTCACCTTTATAAAAGGGGATCATCAAGGTTCAAGTAAATTGACTCTTAATCCAACCTATATACTGTACATGTAAGCCTTGTGCTGCTAGCTTTAGCATCAAAGTGTCTTTGTAGGTACACCCCACCATTGTGAAGGAGCTCATGGAAGAGCATCATTGTGAGTAGGTTCCACCAAATCTGGTAAGAATATTTGGCGCCTACTATGGGAGCCAAAGGAAATCTTCTCCTTTGACCACTACATTATTGATGATTGCGAATCGCGACAACACCAATGTTGCCTATCATGGAAATCAACCACTGGGACAAGCATCCACCATGCTTGGAACGCCTCTCATAGGAGCCTCTAAAGAGGGGAACCCAATGAATGGGGAGAATATGTTGCATCAAGAGCTCGATGATCATGCTATATAGTGGCCTTGCAAAAAGATATGAACATGATGAAGCAAAACAATGCATAAGAGGTGGAGAAGCTTCGAAAGGAAAATGCCACCCTTAAGGAGCATACCTAAAGCTTCAGGAAGATCATAATGCAATTTCGGTCTCGACATCTGCCACTAATCGGACCTACCCAACCAGGACTGAGGAAGCTAATACGATGTGGAGAGAAAGAGCTCCCTCTATCATGCAACTAGTCCAAAGAGCAACAATGCCAAAAATTGGCTTTATCCCTTTGTTGACGGTATTATGGAAACACAACTCCCACCCGGATGGAAGACGTTGACCATATATTTTTACGATAGACTCTTGGAGCTAGACGAACACGTGGACGCATTTATTACACAAATGAATCTATTTAAGAATACACGACAAGAAGACCACGCCATTTGATAGTTGTGGCACTCGCCAACATCAAGCAAAAAGAAGACGAATTGCTTCCCGATTTAGTGGAGAAATTCTCATTAGTCTCAGTTCAAATTTGGAACTTGAGCCCAAAAGTCGTGGTAACCTCACTGATCATTGTTAGACACAAGGGGAGCTTGAAGAGGATCAAGATGAGGAGGCTATTTGACTTAGACAAGTTTTAGCTTTTTACATGCCATTCAATTGAAGGCATATGTAATTTGTTAGTTGTTTAAGAGTTTCTTCCTACAATCCCTTGCATTACATAAACATCATTCATTGGCATGCATACATGGTTTTTATCAAGTCACATGTCTTGTGAAAAAGATTAAGGTTTTCCATGTTTGCATAAAGAAACCAAGTACTCATGGTTAGGTTTTGGAAAAACCACTTTTTACACTGACTTAATCGATTACCAGAATTTGGTAATCTATTACTTGAGCCATGAAGAACAAAACAATCAATTATAGGCTTTAAGTAATCAATTACACTGTGCAAACACAGAACAAATCCTGACTGTGTTAATCGATTACCATTTATTAATAATCGATTACTGATCACGTTTTTGAAAACAAGAATCCTTGTAGTAATCGATTACATAACAGATTAATTGATTACTTTGTTCATATATCTTTTCTAGAAATCTCAAGAACACTTTAATCTATTAAATGATTAATTAATTGATTACTTAAGTTTAAATAATCAATTACATGGACGATTTAATCGATTACATTCAGTTACAACAGATTTCTATAAAAAGTTGTTGGGTCTTTTGATTTGAACAAATTATTACAATTTGAGATTTTCATTGTTTTACAAAAGGCTTTTGAATTGAGAGAGAATGCACTAAGTAACAAAGCTCTTGTCCCATAATTCAAGATCTTCATGCATCATTGATAGAATTCTTTTAGGACAAGATTTCAAAGGAGTTTCTTGGAGAGCTTGGTCTGAAACTTGCTTTCTTTCAACTTGATTCCTGAGTGGTAAACATTTGCATTTGCATTCTTTGGATCATCAGGTTGTATCTCTCCTATAAACTCTGATTGTAATTCATTTTTACATTTCAACTTGTTAGTTGCTATTACAAAAAGGTTCTTTAAGCTTGTCTAGAGTAGGGTTCTCTAAAGGGAAGAGTAGAGAAGGGTTTCTCTATGTCTTGATCATTAGAAGTATAGAGGGTGTTTAGATTTTAATTCTTTATCTAGGGTTGATAAAGGGTGATCTTTTGTAAGCTTTTAAAGAGTAGATTTTTGTTGATAGTGGAACTCTAGCCAAGGTTTGGTTAGAAGAAATTGGATGTAGCTTCTCTTGTTGAGGGGTGAACCGGTATAAATTATTGTGTTGATTAGTTTCTTTAATCTCTTCTTTCTATCTTAATTTGTGGTTCTTTGGTGAAGTCTTTATTACTCAACAAGTGAAGGTTTTTGTAATTGTTTTCTTGAGCTGAGTGGTTTGATTGATTGAAGCATTCTTAGTTTAATTGTGATACAATCCTATTACTCTGATTCTTTAATGATTTTTAAAAGGCTAAGTTTTAACCAATTCACCCCCCTCTTGGTTATTGTGTGTGTTCATAATGTTTTCAATCATGGCACTGACGTTTTGTCCCTCCTTGAAAAATCTATGTCAGAAACCCCATGCAACACTGGATGATTTAAGAGCAAGAGTTGCCACATTCATTCACATGGAATAGATGACCAGGTTCAGAGAGAAAGTGTGTGGAGAATCCTACTAGAAACTAGTGGAACAAGAGGTGAAAATTGAGAGCGACCGTAATTGAGGAAAATCTAGAGCCAACATACTACCTCAGTCAAAATTCAGCCATTATACCTGTAACACCCTAAAATTTTGATAACTGAAAATATATGTTTGATGTATTTCTTGCGTTATTTGATTATTTGATTATTTTAGATTAGTTGAAGTGTTGTGTAAATTATCCTTGTTCAACTACTTGGTGTGGATATTAAGTTATGTGGAATTTGATTTATCTGCATTGAAAATTTGTGATTTCGAGTTCGACCCAAAACCTATTTTTGTAAAATCGCAATTCTGGATTGGTTAATTGTTGCATCGCCTTACAATTTTATAGGTAGGCTCCTAATCTAAATATGTAAATATTGACCGATGGGATTTTCGAAATAACATCTAAAGAATGAGATACTAGCTTTTCACAAAAATAGTGAAATTTTAAAAATTGCGTCAGGAGAGCAGAGTTCGCTTGGGTGAGTAAAGGCAGCTACAAATACATGCACAACATGAAATCACAAAATTTATGCTTCCTTCTTCTTCAAAACAGCCACCCAACCCCACACCCTCCTCCTCCACCACCCACAGCCATCGGTGACTGCCACGAGCCACCGTCGCTTGCCATCGGACCTCCACACGAAGATGAATACTTTAATCCAAGCGGTATCTTCAAAACTCAACTCGAGGATTCGGTAGAGAACGGAACCTCCAATCCTCCTTTCCTTGGTCTTTTTGAGGTAACCATGGTTTCCTTGCCTTCTCCTAGCTAGTTTGAACCTCTCATAGTATCTTTTGTAAATTGGGTACCGTTATTGGATGTTTTTACACTTTCTTTGAAAAACCTTTGAAAATGAGACATTGTCAAAATTTCCTTTTTATAATATTGATGTCATTTTTGTGACCTTCGTTGAGCCCCGGTCACATTGGTGTGATTGGAATTTCAAAATGATGTTCTTTTGATGTGGACTTCCAAAACATCATTTTAGCCCCTTTTAAATTTGAGTGGGTATTTGATCCCGAATGTTAATACTAACCTTGTGTTTGAAATCTATACTAAATTATCTTTTACTTGGAATATAGAGCTCTACGCTTGGGCCAAAGCATGTGAACTTGAGAGATCTCAAAACGAGGCTACAAGGAGCTAACAGAGGGATATAGATAGGTGATGAGAGTTTATTATTTCTTTACAGCTTTTGATACCATAATTGGGGTCAGGGAACCTAATTATTGGGATGTATGTTTATACTTGTTGTGTGCTGGTTTTCAAGAAAAACTGTGTTTTTAACTAATGGGATGCGATGAATTTGTTATTGATGGATAAAACTGTGAATGATGTTGTTGTTGTAATGATTGGATTTTTGGGAAAAGTCTTAATTACAGAGAAGACTCAGCCCAAAATTTTATAATATGTTTTCCTATTTAATTCTTTATTAAATTTTAAATGGGCATAAGAGTTTGTTTTCTATATTGTAGTCCTCCTCTTTAATTTAGAATTTTCCTAAAATACTAGTCTCGTGGAATTATTGATTGTGAATGAGTGAGGTTTGTGTTGTCTGAAGACCTAGGGAATGTGAATCTCATGTGTATGTTATATGTATACATGTGAAATGCGATTGCTTGTGATGTTGTTGATGATGTTGAAATGAGATAATGTTGATGTGGTTGATGATGTTGAAATGAGATAATGTTGATGTAGTTGATGATATTGAAATGAGATAATGTTTATGTAGTTGATAATATTGAAATGAAATGATGTGGATGTTGTTGATGACATTGAGATTGAGATGATACTGATGTTGATCATGACATTGAGATTGAGATGATATTGATGTTAATCATGACATTGAGATGAAATGATGTTGATGTTGATGATGACATTGATGAGAGATAATGTTGATGTTGACGATGTCATTGTGATGGATGTATGTTGTGTATGTACATGGGGGTGCAGTGACGTGTTGGATATCCCTGGGAGGGAAGATGGATGAGTTTAAGTATTTTAAGCATCCCTGGAGAGGGAAAGGGATTGCTTAGAATTTTTAACTATCAACAGTTAGTGCATTGATGGCCCCATGTTTCATACTTCATAATTTCATGAAAATAGAATGAAGGCAGTACGTACCTATGGTTTTTCTGAGGATAACAATTCGGGTGCTTGGGGGAATGTCACTAGGTTTGGAACTCCTTTGTGACTCAGGCTAATCACCATGGGGGCGGGGGGGGGGGGGGGGGGAAGACCAGTGCACAATACATGACCCCGACGAACTACTGAATCATTTTCCTAAGTGAGAGTGTCATGTGGACACGCTTAGGCTATTTCCTGAGGAATGGTACCACATTGCATTTTGAGAGTTAAGTCAGGTGCATGCATCATTTTGAGCATAATTAATTTGGATTGTGGAAAAAGTTGATGACTAGTTTGTTGAGCATATGTTGAACTGATTGATTATTGAGAGTGATTGTGATTATTATTATTATTATTGTTTTCTAGCTAATCATTTTCATCTAGTATTTGTTAATCTTGTATAATAAACTCACCCCTTCAATTTTTGTACTGTGTGGATGTACCTATGATGATCGTGAACCTTCGTTCGTGGGAGCAAAAGAGCAGCAGTAGGTGACGTTGGAGGGAGATCTTTTTTGTTAAAGCTGCCATGCCGACGTGAGAATGTTGGAATTCATTTTAGGAAAGAGTTGTGTTTTGTTATGAACTCTTTCTTAGTTGGTTCCTTGATTCTTTTTGGTTGGGCATGTAAATTCTAGGCTTAGATGCTTGTAAAAACTAAACTATGTTCTGACATGTGAATGACATATAATGGTTCAATTTATATATATGTATATTTATTTATTTATGTATTTGTGCATTGTCAGGTGAGTGTAGTATCGCAAAAAAATTACTCTCATTTTCATAGTCAAATTAATGGAGTTTTCATTAAAAATTGAAATTATACGTTTAGAGTAGTGATATCATAGCGACGAGGTGGGTAGTTACAATATCCAGCTGACTGAGATTTGAGGTTGAGTATTGGAGGAAGCTTACAATATGTGGTTAATCCAGTTATTGCCTAAAAATTAACTTCCACCTGATGCAAATAAATCCAGGTACTATCAATATCACCGAGTCGCTAGTCACAACACGAAAGACTACATTGCCCTAAAGGACAAAATATAAAAATTGACCCAAAAGGGGCACCTATAGAAGTCTTTCAAACACCCATCATGTGATCAGGACCGTGAAAGAGAGCAAGATAAAAACCAAAAATGTAGCAGGACTCACGAAGCAACAAAAGCACAATAGTAGGGTGACAATCCCCCACTCGAAACTTGGCTTCGAGGGGTAATCAACACAATAGCTTGAGGATTAGCCAAGGGAGGAAGTTCAAACTTTGCACACAAGAGCTATGTGCACAGCCATAAGCCTGTCAACTTAGTGGAACCTGAAAAGAAGGTCACCAAAAGCATGCCCCCCATCACTTTCACAGATAAAGATTTTGAAGACGTTAAGCAATGTCACAATGATCCCATGGTAGTCTAGATAGAGGTGGCCAACTTCTTAGTGTGCAAAGTCTTGCTCGACAATTGGAGCTCGATCGATGTCCTATACTAGTCTGCCTTTAAACAGTTGAGCATACCAATCAGCTAAATCGAGCCATTCCTAGAGAAACTCATAGGTTTCATTGGAGAGACAACCAACATGATAGGTGTTCTACTCGTGAGAAACAGAATGTACCCAGCGGAGTTTGCTGGGATTTGCTATGGGATCAAACTCTCCCTCTCTGAAGATGCCTATGGAGATGAAGCACCCCCAGGAAGATGATCACTGCCGGATACAACACAAGTGGTGTGCTGTGTGTGCAGTGTGAAGGGAAAAGAGAGAGTCAGAATTGTTGTGTACCTTTCACCATGAATAATGCCTTATTTATAAGATGATACCTGGATCCTTGGAAGATATAGTTGAGGCCCATTATCTTTGGTTAAGATATTCAGATTATCTAAATGGCATGGCAGTGGTTGTGATTATATCTTCTGTTATATCTTCTATCTTTTGATGGTTGTCAAGTTTAAATATTTGAATGGGCCTATCCGTAACATATGCCCCACAGCCCGGTTATCTAGCACTCTGGATGACTGGGATGTATCAATTGGATAGGTCCGAGCTATATTGAATCCAAGATCTTCATGCCGTCGTAGGTTACTATTATTGCCCCATGCCGGTCTGGATATACTTGGATCCCAGCTCACAAATCGATTAAGGAGAAACGTGAAAATATTAATCCATGATTCCAATGACGGGCTTATCACCAATTAAAGGGAAACACATGGGTCTTCAATAATCCATGATCTCGAGCTTATCGCCGGGAGACATGGTAAATTCTTCTGTCGAGGTTGCATCCAAATGAAAGTACCAAGAATTTTCTTGGGTTTGGGAGACCGAGGGCGGACCCCAGCCTTTGTGTGCCAAGTATGCTTCTTGGGCTTTATGTTCCTGAGAACTTTTATTCCTGCAAGGGAGAAATATGACAATGATAACCATGTCAAGCGTAGACATAGTTATACCTCATGTTTGTCAAGGCTGACACCAGTGGAGTTGTCCATGCTGGGTTCTGTCAAGGTTTACCAAGACGTGATCTTGGGTTTGGGAGTTGCTGAGAGCATACTAGTGGTGTGTTCACCCTGGATTTCTAGGAGGTCGACCAAAGCTTTAGGGTTTATGAACCTTGACGGTTTACCATAGTTTGGTTTTACGAACCTGTAAATGGCCAAGAACGGATTCTTGCGTTGCCGAGATGGATCCCGGGCTTAATAAGGTCAACCAGCTAAGTGGAATTACTAACCTTCTTCCGAGGGCGGATCCCCAGGCCTTCATGCCAAGACGGATCTTGGGCTTATCAGCAAGAGACACACGGGCCTTCTCAACTGTAGTATATTTTTAGCTTGTCGGCATTCCACGTTTCTCCTCGATTCTCATTATAAGCCGGATTCTCCATGTTCCTCCATTTGAAGCGCTGCTCTATAAGCTGGGAAAACCTTCTCAATGTGATAAGTAAAAATTATGGGACCTATCTCAGAATCCACCCAAATTCTTCACTATCAATAAAATGAGATTACGCAAGGGTTCCGGCAATCATTACTATCAACAAACAATTTCAAAAATTGTACCAAAACATCCCAAGAGATAGGCATAAAAAATAAGATTATGTACGAAATTAATTCCTACCACCAGAATTAATAATTAGTAAATCCCAACGGTCAAATTAATTTACTGCAAAAGAGGAACATACTGACCAAATTCGAGGATAATCCAACAGTTTATAGAGGAGATAACCCTTTCTCAATATCACTGTCCGGAATAAGATAAAACAAAGCAGAAATTCTGATAACTTTTGTTAGTAGTTGAAACATTCCATCTTAAAAACGCTTTAATGATTGATCCAAACGGTTAGAATGTAGAAACAAATTTTATTAATCTTTTCTCCAAGTTTGAACACAATCCAACGGATAGTTTGAGAGAAATGTCCCTCGCAATACTACTGTCTGCTTCAGAAAATGGATTCCGAACCAGCTCGGTTTGGGAATTTCTGGTGATTCTACAAGCCTCTATTCAAGAAACCAACCGTTAGATGTGAATATTGGTGAGTCAAGAACTTTCTGTAGAAGTTTCAGAAAGATCTAACCGTTAAACAAGGAGATCGAGAAGATTGAAGGATGACAGTTTCTGCCCTTCCCAAAATGCGAATTTTAATGCTTTCTTTCTCCTCTCCTTTTTCTCTCTCTTGTACCCGTATCAGAGCGTGGATGTGCGGCCTAACTGTGACTTCTTGTGTTTACCATTGGGAATGTGGGATTAGAAATTTAACGTCCCCACAGACGGCGCCACTGTTCTGCTCGTGAGAAACAGAATGTACCCAGCGGAGTTTGCTGGGATTTGCTATGGGATCAAACTCTCCCTCTCTGAAGATGCCTATGGAGATGAAGCACCCCCAGAAAGATGATCACTGCCGGATACAACACAAGTGGTGTGCTGTGTGTGCAGTGTGAAGGGAAAAGAGAGAGTCAAAATTGTTGTGTACCTTTCACCATGAATAATGCCTTATTTATAAGATGATACCTGGATCCTTGGAAGATATAGTTGAGGCTCATTATCTTTGGTTAAGATATTCAAATTATCTAAATGGCATGGCAATGGTTGTGATTATATCTTCTGTTATATCTTCTATCTTTTGATGGTTGTCAAGTTTAAATATTTGAATGGGCCTATCCGTAACAATAGGATATGTTCACTTGTTGACCACTTTTGGAGACAAGAAAGGGTCAAAATTGTAACGACCTCGTATGCATCCGATTCATTAACATTACAATATGGTCTTAAGCGCAGCAATACTTAACATTAATTAAGTAAACACGGAAGCATAAATAATAAGACGTCATCTTACGTCATATAACTGAAACATTAAACACTATGTATGGAATTTGATATACACCTGACACATGGGTTCTATTCCAAAAGATATATCATACAAAAAGAACCTATACCGGGTTACAAATACACGATAAAAAAAAGGACCACCTTCCATAAGTCTGCTTCCTCGAACCTGGCCTCGGCCTCCTATTCGGGATCCTTAATTAGTAGCCATCTCGGTCTCGGCCTATCCGGCCACCGAACAACCCCTACTCGGGTCCCTTACCCCGGACCTCGTCCTCCGCTCTTTGGCTATAACCTGCAATAAAAAAAATATAATCCCCAACCGGGGTGAGATACAACCTCAGTAAACTCAGGGTTCTTGGAGTCTCACCTTCCCCTGGTTCACTTCCACAGTACATAGCATTTATGTTGGCATTACATATAACATAGCCAACTCGGCCTTTTAATAAAAACAACAGTATAGCCATCTTGGCTTTCATAAACATCACACGTTCATAATCACACCAACGTGCCATTCCAGCACAGATATACAAGTTCACCAGCACACATCTCATGCACAAATGTATATCTTGATACACAAGTTCACCAGTGCACATCTTATGCACAAATGTATATCACCCGTACACATCTCATGCACATATGCTCATCCCAGATGAGTCTTTCGTGCACATCTCATGCACCCAGACGTATATGAATTATTGAGAAGCTCATCCTGGATGAGTCTTACACTCTCATATACGGTCCGCTTCTCTGGCCAGAGGGCTTCCTCAATCACAATACAAACATCACAGTGCAAATATACATGTATGTTTTAATCAAAAAACATTAACACACAATTTAAATACACGCACTGCATCATACAATAACCATAACTCTCCAGGAGTATGGTGGAACACAATCAAGGGATGCAATCTCCCAAGAATAGAGAGCTTACCTTCTCTGATCACCGCACCGGTTCTATCAGCCTCGTGCTCACAATCACCGATATCTCCTTTATCACGCTGATTGAGTATTTTTAGTTTAATATTTTTCTATTCTTCTTAGCTTATTTGACTTCTCTTGGACTTTTATTTTCCCATTCTAATTCAGTTTTTGCCTTAGGCAAAAAAGTGGGCTTAATTGATAATTGTTGCTTATTTTCGGAGTTTTTGCTTACTTGACCTATCTTCCTTGTGCAGGACATAGAGAGCTCTACAGAACTCCAAATAGGGCATATGAGTAGTCCCTGGAAAGATAAGGAAAATATATACAAGTTTGTCAGAGATAAGCCAATGCCAATTCTGTCATTTTGAGGGTTATTTTTGGCTTGGAAGTCAGAATCACTGTACTTGAATTTTGGGCTGCGAAATTGGTGTAATTAGTAATTAGTTAGATTAGTTGGGCTTCATTATGGCCCATCCTTCCCTACTGACTCAGTCACTACATTTAAGCGATTTTAGTTATTTGGATGGACACACTTCATATTAGCACAAACACATTTTGTAGTGACTTTTAGAAGTTTTTAGAATTAAAACCCTTTCTCTTATTTTCTCTCATTGTTCTTCATCGTTCTTCACTGTTCTTCATTTTTATTTATGTTCTTCCATTTTCGTGCACTCATTTCATGGGGCTTTCATTGATGATGATTATGGAAGGCTAAACAATCAATCAATCCAAGGATCCAAGCCCAAGCAAGGAGAATTTGAGTTTTGATTTGGTATTTCAAATTCTGTGTGAATGTTCACTTTCTTCTTCAATCCTCTATTCGATTTTCATGATTATGAATGTGTTTAGGATTGAAAGCGGATTAGGTTATGGATTCATTTCCTAATTTTGAATTTTAATCATAGATTATTTGGATGATATTTCAATTAGGTTTGTGGTTTCAATTAATTTAGGGGTTAATTCGATTGAACTGCTTCTAATGAAATTGAATGAACTTTTATAACAGAATCATTATATGAGAACTAGGATAATTCGTATTGCTTAGTTTGGTGAATTGGATTGATGCTTTTTAATCTGTTTTACATTACCTTTAATCAATTCTATTAGTTTCTGCAATTTTCTGCAATTTTCATTTATCGCATGCAAACTGTTTGATAAAAATTCCCCTATTATTTACTAGTGAATTGAAGTTAGAACCATATTGATTGTGTCTCTGAGTCGACCTAGGTTAATCCTGTGCTATAGAATTAGTGTAGTTTAATTATTTTGAAGCGATACGACATTGGTTATCACACGCCCTACACAGGCACGAAAGATATCAAGAACGGTTCTCAACCGTTTCATGAGAAGAACCCAGTTCTTTGCCAGATCTCAAACATAACCAACCAACCATTGACTTGTAAACCCCACAAATATCTATCTGAGCATAACAAAATACCCAAAACCCAGAAAAGTTAGCTTTCAAGGTTGAACCTTCATCACAACAACCTCCTAAGCATATTTTTCCAAAGAAACTTCACCCAAAACCAACCCTAACTCATATAGGTCATTTTTCCTCTCAAAACCCAAACTCAAAGAAAATGGTAAAACTTACATATCTTACCTTAAAAACCGTAAGGAAGGCTAGAGAACAACTTCTCCAAGTTTGGATGTCCTTAACGTGCCTTCTAACTCTTAAAGGTTGAAACTTTAAAATTTCTTTTGGAGAAATAATCTCCTTGCCTAATAGTTTTTACGACTAACAAAGGGTGGAAACTGGTTTAGAAGGTAATTCTCTCCAATCCTCACGTTGGATGTGAAGGTGTTTTGGTCAAGAAATGGTTATCAAGGAAGCTTTTCTCACTTTAACAATGAAGGAAAATGGAATAAGAGAGAGAAAGTGTTTTAGCAAAGGCGGTGAAAATAAGGTTACTACTGAAATATCTCACTCGTGCATATCTTAAATAGTATGCAAGTCAACACGTGTAACAAGGCTAAGTCTGGGTTAAACAGCAAGTACTGACTGTTTTAATCGCTTACATATACTTATGTAATCGATTGCATAAGAACCCATCCTTGTTACTATAGTACATCTAATGTTCCCTCCTCCTCCAACCTCATCTGACCTACTCCAAGTTCCTACCTTGGTACTTCATAAGTTCAAGGTCCCTTCCAACCGCTTCTAGGATCACTAACTTGTTAACTCTATTAAAAAGGGGTTGTGAGATCTTTCGGTCTCTCTACCCGGTAGGTCTTACAAGTCAACAAAAATACAAGCTCTTCCGAGCTCAACTGAGATCACACGAGCTCATCCGAGATCACAACTCGGTATCACATCTGAGCTCATCTGAGATCACCACACGATCCCGAATTTGAAAAGGTACTATCTACACCCCTTCTTATCCAAGTTCCAAAATACACCCCCCTTTGTGACACCCGGTCATACGAACCCGAATTTATCAAAGGGTCATTATAAAAATCAATCATGATCAAGTACTTCCTTGTCGATGCCGTAACCTCTTACAATGTATTGATATGAGTGATTGAACATTTTTAGTTTAATATTTTTCTATTCTTCTTAGCTTATTTGACTTCTTTTGGACTTTTATTTTCTCACTCCAACTCAGTTTTTGTCATAGGCAAACAATTGAGCTTAATTGATAATTGTTGCTTATTTTCAGATTTTTTTGCTTACTTGACCTATCTTCCTTGTGCATAACCTAGAGGATTCTATAGAAATCCAAATGGAGCATATGAGTAGTCCCTAGAAAGATAAGGAAAATAGCTACAATTTTATCAGAGATAAGACGAGGCCAATTCTTTCATTTTGAGGGTCATTTTAGGCTTGGAATTCAGAACCTCTACACTTTAGCTTTGGGCTATGAGTTAGGCTTTGACTAGTGTAATTAGCATAATTAGTTAGATTAGACAGGCCTAATCAAGGCCCATTCTTTCCTACTGATGCAGTTACTATATATTGGTGTAATTAGTTTGTTAGAGAGAGTTACTTCATTTGATACAAACAGAATTTTTAGTTCTTTTGACAAGTTTTCAAAATTAAAATTCCTCTATCTTTTTCTCTTAATTGTTCTTCAGTTTTCTTCTTCATTTCACTTATGTCCTTCTATTTGCTTGCAGAAATCTTGTGGCTCTTCTGTAACAACCTGAAATTTCAAGTTGCTAAATTGGATGTTTGATGTGTGTTATGTTGCTTGCTTATTTGGTTTATTTTTATAATTTGCTGTTTTGAGTGCTTTTGTTTTGGGATGTGTGTTTGGTGGATGTTAAAGTCAACTTTGTTGGCTGAGTTTGCTATGTATTCACGTAAAGGAGACATGTCTTGTCAGCTTTGTTTATAAGCAGCAGATTGGCACAACAGAAGCATACTCTTCCTTTCTTAGTCTTTGCGTTTTATCTCCGTTCTCTCTCTAAACTCACCCAGAAACCACTCTTTCTCAACCCCCCATGTGTTACCTTCAACCGACAAGGACCACCGTAACTACCACAGAATCCTAACGTCGAGAAGAACCTTGTGGCCGGAGCAAAGGTTTTGGACAACCCGTCGTGAAGCTCGAGAACGAACTCCTGGTTAAGTAAAGGGAGTTTGTACCACTAACTCTTAACCATAATATTAATGTATTTTTTTTATAAATAAAATCACCCTTTTATCTGACAAAGAAAAGTGTGGTAAATATTTCGTGAGCACATAATGACCATCAACACAGAAAATACACGAAGTCAAAGGTACACATGAGACATTTGGAATATATATATATATATATATATATATGTACGTATACAAACTATAATTTAATTACAGGTACAAATAACGATATCCAGAATATATCAAGTGTTTTACAAATGAAATAAGGAATTAAATGTCGGGGTGTAGTTAGCAAAACACGGGTATGACTATCAAAACCAGGGGTGTAAGTATCGAAACAAAACCCCTGCTTGGGATCTATCATATCGACATCCCGACAACTTGGTGGCTCCAACCAAAAGTTGTCATCTTCCCGTCACCTACTACTGTTCGTCTGCTCACACAAATCGGATTCGCGATCATCACAAATACCAAACCACGTGGCACAACAAAGCAAGGGTGAGTTCATCATATAAAATACCAAGCAAAAGATAACATTAGTTATGGAAGACAATCCAAGCGTCACAATATCACCACAAAAATCCAGATATATCAATGCATAACCAACATGAACAAGCATCTAGGAACATTTCACAAGTGGACTTAAAATGCCTAGCATAATGCATGCTCCTGATTCAACTCTCAGCATGCAATGTGGTACCATCCCTATGGTCAGATAATGCAATAGCTTGTCAGGGTCACTCTGTTGTGCACAGGAATCACCCCCATGGTGATCAGCCAATGGGTGTCAGAAGGAGTTCCCAACAAATGTGGCCCCCCAATACCCTGGTACCCTACAACAAATCATCAATCCCATTTCTGTCATGCAAATGTTGTATATCTCTCATGGGCACCATCATCGTATGGCCCGGCACAGGAACATCCTGTCCTAGCTAGGATCTCTATACCCTCCCATGTTACATACATACCTCCCCAAACGAGGGTCGCCCAATACGGGCTCATCGATGCATTGACTGTGGTCCTTGTAAGGTTCACCACCCGGTCCCGGCATCTTACGTGTCTATACATAGCCTCTCACCATGGCTCTATTAAGGTATAAAACATCTCAAACCATCACATAGGCTGACCTCAATGTAGTCACATACGTCATTCACGAACACTACAAACAAGTGAAAAAGTGTGAAGCGTTGGGTGTCCGGGTCGGCAACTAACTATATTAACCTGAGATAAGAATCCGAACAAAGTTGGACGAAGGCGGATAAGGATTCAAGGGCTTGAACTTTATTTTAAAGATAACCGCCTAACTGAGTAAAGGACCCGATGGCTCTTTTCCCGAGGAAGCACGAGCTCATCCGTGTTAGGGAACTCGATGAATCTTTGCTCAAGAACACACGAGTTCATCTGAGTTAGGGAACCCGATAGTTCACTCTCTCTCGAAGAAAACTTTGAGCTCGACACCTCTAAGGTATCATCCCGAGAAGGAACCCGGTATGCTGACGTCCGCCAACAAGGACTGTCACGTTCTGCATGCACACATGCATGCTACGTAACCCGCTTAACTCGGCCTACCCATCCCAGTAGCCCACATAAAAAACACAAGGGGATGATGCTTATGTGTAACGCGGCCAACCCATCCCGGTACCCAACATTCACAAATAGGGGTTTGGCACATATATGCGACTCAGCCAACCCTTCCTGGTAGCCGACATCACCAAGGTCTGACACATGTATATAACTCGGCTAACCCTACCCGGTACCCAGCACCTTCACGAACACTTCTGCAAAGTGTCTTGGAAGCTTTTCAGCATCAAAATGCCAACTTCACACACATGCACGGGGACTTCTTACGACATCAACCCTCCCCTTCCAGAATACCATCAAACACCACACCAGAACATCATTAAACACCAACATAAATCAACGAACATAAAGCGTAACCTGTTCCATGCATTCAAAGGCACAACTTTCTGGAAAAAAGAAAAACGCACACACAGACATGCAATCATCGCCATGGTTAGACTCCCTGGTCCTCAACCATGTTACCTAAAACTGTTATCAAACATGATAAACTCCCCTTACCTAACCATGAGTTTGTTCACGAGCTTCACGATGCATTGTCCTGATCTTCTATTCCAGCCATGAGGTCCTTCTTGGCATTCGGATATCGTAGCGCGACGACAAGTTGAAGGTGGTACAGAAGGGTTGAGGGAGAAAGGGTTTTGAGTATGAGTTTTAGAGAGAGAACAGAGAAAAGCAAGAGAAAAGCGTAAAGAAGAGAGAGAGAGAGAGATGAATACGCTTCCGCTGCGTACATGGCTGCTTATAAATACAGCTGACAGGACATGTCCATCATGCGTGTACGGGCAGCAACCATAGCCAACAAAGCTGACTTATTACATCCATTCACGAAACACGTATACCGAGGCAGAACAGTAACAAACAACACTTATCAACATAAATCAAGTAATCCAGCAACATAATCACATATTAAAAACATCCACTAAGCAACTTGAAATCTGGGTTGTTACACAGGGAGTCCAACCCTGATGATAACTGCATGTCCCTGGTGTATGTTATTTTCTAGAAAAGCTATGCCTTTTTAATGGATGGGACGTGATTTGCTTTATGTTTGTTGGTTGATGTTCTTATGGGGGAGTTGATGCTGTAAGAACTCCCCCGTGCATGTGTGTGAAGTTGGCATTTTGATGCTGAAAACTCCCAAGACACTTTGTAGTAGTGTTCGTGGAGTTGCCGGGTACCGGGATGGGTATGCCGAATTGAGCTGGTTAAGTAGCATGCATGTCTGCATGCAGGATGTGATTCTCAGTCTTTGTTGGCGGAAGTCTATATACTAGGTTCTTCACCTGGGGTTATGTCATTAGAGCTACTAGGGCTCGCTTCCTTTTCTTTAGTTATACCGGGTTCCTTACCCGGGGTGGTACTTTAGAGCTGTTGGGCTCAAATTACTTCAAAAGAGCCATCGAGTTCCCAAAATCAGATGAGCTCGTGCCTTCTTAGGAAAAAAGTCATCTGGTTCCGTAACTCAGATGAGCTCGTGCCTTCTCGGGAAAAGAGCCACTGTGTCTTCTACTTGGTTAAGCTCATCTCCTTTCCTTAGAGTTATCGGGTTCCTCACCCGGGATGGAATATTCTCTTTAGAATCGCTAAGTTTAAGCATTTTCTTTGTGAGCCACTAGGTTTCTTACTCGATAGAGCTTGTACCTTTTCTTTGTGAGCTATCGGGTTTCCTTACCAGGACAACCTTGTGTAGGTTGGTGATATTAATACAATCCTGAGTCTTGCAAGCGCTATTTGTCATAATTGATTACAACGCTTATGTAATCGATTGCATAGTGCTGAGTCCGTCCTTGGTATTTTATAGAAATCCAAGGACCCCCCTTGGTCGCCTTTGACTAACAATTACTAACCTTATCTGACCTCTTCCGACCTCATCCGCTCTTGTCCACCTTTGTCTTCCCTTGTCCAACCTTTACCCCCTTGACCGCCTTTGACTAACCTTTACCGACCTTGTCCGACTTTGACCGACCTTTTCCTACCTCGTCCGTTCTTGTCCACCTTTGTCTTCCCTTGTCCAACCTTTACCCCCTTGACCGCCTTTGACTAAC
>QARZ01041022.1:108368-133651 GCA_013407115.1 Glycine latifolia
CTTTACCGACCTCATCCGACCTTGTTCGGATTTTACCTAAAGTTATTATATCTAGGTACCAACCCGGACACCTAATACTTCACACCGGCTCACTATTTTATGTGGTGTCTGTGAATGACGTATAAGGAACGTATGTGAATATGTTGATAGCAGTTGAGGTCAGCCTATGTGATGGCTTGAGATAATGACGTATGCATTGATACCATGGGGGTGTATGACAATATCCTATCCAGGACGGGTTGTTCTTGGCTGGGTCATGCATTGATGGTGCCCATGGTTATCAAACGTGGATGACGTATGCATTGATACCATCAATGGTGTATGACGTATCCTATCTAGGACAAATTGTTCCTGAATGGGTCATACATTAATGGTGCCCATGGTTATCGAATGCGAGTGGATATACATAGATACCCACGGGGGTATATGACAAGTATCCTATCTAGGATGTGTTGTTCCTGATTGGGTCATACATTGATGGTGCCGTGGTGATATGCTATGTATAGACACGTGAGATGCCGGGACTGGGTGGTTAACCTTGCAAGGACCACGGTCAGTGCATCGATGAGCCCATGTTGGGGCAAGCCCGTGATTGTGGCGGTATGTACATGAGGGGTGCATGACGTTATCCTATCCAGGACGAGTTGTTCCTGACTGGATCATGCATTGATGGTGCCCATGGGACATACGACATTTGCACGATGGAAATAGGATGATTGGCTGTAGGGTACCGGGCTACTGGGGGGCCACGTCTGTTGGATACTCCTTTTGACACCCGGATGCTGATCACTACTGGGGGGAGCAACCTGTGCACGACAGAGTGACCCTGACAAGCTACTGCATCATCGACACAACATGGATGGACTATTTCCAGGATGGTACCACATTGCATGCTGAGAGTTGAGTCAGGAGAATGCATCATGCTAGACATTATAAGTTGACTTATGGAATGTTTTTGGATGCCCGTGCGTGTTAGTTGCATGATGAGATGCTTGGATATTTGTGATGATATGGTGATGTTCGGGTCGTTTCCCTAGCTGATGTTATTTATTGTTTGTTGTTTATTATGATAAACTCACCTTTGCTTTGTTGTACCGTGTGGCTTGGTACCTGCGATGATCACGAATCGTGTTCGTGTGAGCAAACAGATAGCAGTAGGTAACTGGGAAAATGACCTCTTTTGGGTTGGAGCCCCCGAGTTGCCGGGATGACAATGGATCAGAACCCAGCCATGTTTTGTGATTTGATAAAGTACCTTCCGTTGTATAACTTCTTGTGTTATTTTGAAAAACTTATACATTTTAGACATAATTAATTGTACCTACGACTAAGCTACAATTGGTTTATATATATATATGTATGTATATGATCGAGGTATCTTATATGTATCTTATTTACGTGTTTATTTTATTATGATGATGGTCATTATAGGCTCGCGAGAAATTTACTATTGTTTTCATAATCAAATTAAAGGAGTTTTCATTTAATACATGATAATGGCGTGATTAAGAGTCAGTGATACAGTAGTGACGTGGCGGGTTGTTACATCTTCCATTAATGATGATCATGGAAGGATAAAAAAATCAATCAATCCAAGGATCCAGTCCAAGCAAGGAGAATTTGAATTCTAGTTTGGTATTTCAATTTTTGTGTGAATGTTCATTTTCTTTTTCAATTCTCTCTTCGATTTTCATGATTATGGATGTGTTTAGGATTGGAAATGGGTTAGGTTATGGATTCATTTCTTAATCTCAAATTTTAATCACAGATTGTTTGGATGATAATTCAATTAGGTTTGTGATTTCAATTAATTTAAGAGTTAATTCTATTGAACTGCTTCTAATGACGTTGAGCAATTGACTGAGAGGTCTCAAGGACAATTCCCTAGTGACACTGTTATCAACCCAAGGGAACAAGCAAAGGCAATCACCACCAGAAGTGGACTTGAAACGAAATCTCCAGAGATACCTAAGACAATTGAAGAAGAAACTGTTCCAGTTTCTGAAGAACAAGTAGTCAAGGTACCTGTGAACAAGAAAGAGAAGAAAGAAAAAAAATCCTGCAACAGAGAAGAAACAGATGGATTTTTCTCGTTTTGAGAAACCACTATATCCTATGAGGCTGAAGCAATAAGCTCAGAAGCAACAATATGCAAAATTTTTAGATATGTTTAAAAAGTTGCACATTAATATTCCATTTATTGAAGCTTTAGCTAATATGCCTAACTATGCAAAGTTTATGAAAGAATTATTGTCTAGGAAGCATAAATTGCAGGAATGTGAGACGATAGCACTTACTGAAGAGTGCAGCACGATCATCCAGAGGAAGCTTCCACCAAAGAGGAAGGATCCAGGAAGTTTTAACATTCCTATTGCGACAGGTAATGTTGATGTGGGAAGAGCGTTACGTGATCTGGGAGCCAGCATAAATTTGATGCCATTGTCTCTATGCAAGTCATTGGGAATTTCTAAGCTAAAGCCCACTAGAGTTTCATTGCAGCTTGCAGATCATTCGTTGAGGAAGCCAACTGGAGTAATTGAAGATGTGTTGGTAAAAGCTGATAAATTTATTTTTCCTGCAGATTTTATTGTTTTAGATATGGAAAGTGAGAGTGAAATACCTTTGTTATTAGGTAGATCATTTTTAGCTATTGCTAGGGCATTAATTGATGTAGAGCAAGGAAAATTAGAGCTTAGAATGGATAATGAATATGTTGTTTTTAATGTTTTTGATGTGATGAAACATCCTATTGACAAACATGATTGTTTTAGATTGGATATTTTAGATACAATGATTCGTATAGATAAAACAGATGACCAAAAGCTGGAAGAGGAGCTTGACACATTAGGTACAGATGAAGTACAAAAAGAAGTGGAGACGATTATGGAGGTATTAGAGAAGGAAGAAGCTGACACAGTGAAGGAAACACCAAAGATAGAACTTAAAGAATTACCCAACAATTTGAAGTATGCATTTTTGGGAGAGAATGAGACATTTCCAGTCATCATAAACAAAGAACTGAAGTTAGAAGAAGAAGAGAAGCTATTAAAGGTTCTTAAGGAGCACAAGACTGCAATTGGATGGTCTATATCTGACTTGAAAGGAATTCATCCTTCTTTCTGTACACACAAGATTTTGATGGAGGATGATGTGAAGCCTGTGAGACAGCGTCAAAGGAGATTGAATCCTACTATGAAAGAAGTGGTAAGGAAGAAAATGGTTAAGTTATTAGATGCAGGGATGATATATCCTATATCCGACACTGCGTGGGTGAGTCCGGTACAAACAGTTCCTAAGAAGGGTGGGATGACTGTAATTCAAAATAATAATAATGAATTGATTCCCACTAGAACCATCACCAATTGGAGGATGTGTGTGGACTACAGGAGACTCAATGAGGCCACCAGGAAGGATCATTTTCCGCCCCCATTTATTGATCAGATGTTGGAAAGGTTAGCTGGACATGCATACTATTGTTTTCTAGATGGATATTCCGGCTATAAGCAAATTCCAGTGGCACCTGAGGATCAAGAAAAGACTGCTTTCACATGCCCATTTGGAGTCTTTGCATACAGGAGAATGCCATTTGGCCTCTGCAATGCACCAACGACGTTTCAAAGGTGTATGCTTTCTATTTTTTCTGATATGGTAGAAAAATGCTTAGAGGTGTTTATGGATGATTTTTCTGTTTTTGGATTTAATTTTGAATCATGTCTAACTAATCTATCTAGAGTATTGAAAAGGTGTCAGGAAACAAACCTTGTTTTGAATTGGGAAAAATGCCACTTTATGGTTTGTGAAGGTATTGTTTTAGGTCACAAAATATCTAATAAAGGAATAGAAGTTGATAAGGCTAAATTGATGTTGATTGAAAAACTTCCTCCTCCAGTTAATGCTACTAGGGTGAAGAGTTTTTTAGGTCATGCAGGTTTTTATAGGAGGTTCATTAAAGATTTTTCTAAAATTGCCAAACCTCTTAGTCAACTTTTAACCAAAGAGAGTGATTTTAATTTTGATGAAGTGTGCCTTAATGCTTTTAGTGTCTTAAAATAAAAACTTACTATTGCACCTATTTTAACAGCACCTGATTGGACTTTACCTTTTGAACTAATGTGCGATGCGAGTGCATACACCATTGGTGTTGTTCTAGGTCAGAGGAAGAATAAACTGTTACATGTTATATATTATGCTAGTAAGGTTTTGAATGAAGCACAGGTTAACTATGCCACTACTAAAAAGGAAATGCTAGCTGTAGTATATGCACTTGATAAGTTTATATCCTATTTAACAGGTTCTAAAGTTATTATTTATACTGACCATGCTGCTCTCAAGTATTTGATGAATAAACAGAATGCGAAACCAAGATTGTTGCGTTGGATGCTCTTGTTTCAGGAATTTGACCTGGAGATCAAGGACAAGATTGAAGTGGAGAATAAAGTAGTAGATCATCTGTCCAGGATTTAGGATAAATAATTACAAGATGGACTAGAGATGGTTATTAATGAATCTTTTCCTGATGAGAAAGTGATGATGGTGATTGATATGGGTCCATGGTTTGCCGATATGGCTAACTTTACCTGGAGGTCTTAATTGGAAGCAAAAGAAAAGATTCATCATTTTAGATGTACTGATGGTGTTATTCGTAGATGCATAGCTAGTCCAGAAGTGCCAAAGATCCTTTGGCATTGCCATTCTTAAGATTATGGAGGACATTTTGGAGGAAATAGGACAGTACAAAAGGTATTGCAATGTGGATATTATTGGCCTACACTTTTCAAAGATGCAAGAGACTATGTAGAAAAATGTGATAGCTGTCAGCGAACAGGTAACATATCTCGGAGAGATGAGATGCCTCTCAATAACATCTTAGAGGTGGAGCTGTTTGATGTGTGGGGAATTGACTTTATGGGACCATTTCCCAAGTCACATTCTAACCAATATATCTTGGTAGCTGTTGATTATGTTTCCAAGTGGGTAGAAGCAATTGCTTTACCTACTAATGCTTCAGAAGTTGTTGTGAATTTTCTTCGGAAGTATATCTTCACCAGGTTTAGAGTACCGAGGGCGATCATTAGTGATGGAGGAACCCATTTTTGCAACAAACAATTGTCAAATTTGCTTGCAAAATATGGAGTTACCCATAGAGTGGCTTCACCTTATCATCCGCAGACCAGTGGACAAGTTGAAATTTCCAACAGAGAATTAAAGCAAATTTTGGAGAAGACTGTTGGAAATTCTCGGAAAGATTGGGCAAAGAAGCTTAATGATGCACTTTGGGCATATAGAACAGCTTTCAAGACCCCGATAGGTATGTCACCATTTCAGATGTTATATGGTAAGTCTTGTCACCTTCTTGTCGAATTAGAACATAAGGCTATGTGGGCCACTAAGTTTCTTAATTTTGAACTTTCTAAAGCTAATGATAAGAGATTATTGCAATTGAATGAGCTTGATGAGTTCAGGTTAAATGCTTATGAGAATGCTAGATTATATAAGGAAAAGACAAAGAAGTGGCATGACAACAAGATCCGCTCGAAAGAATTCGAGCCCAGACAACAGGTATTACTTTATAATTCTCGTTTAAGATTGTTTCCAAGAAAACTGAAGTCCCGTTGGTCCGGTCCGTTCATTGTACGTGAAGTCTATCCATATGGAACGATAGGAATTTCTCCATTGGATAGTTATCGCTCTTTCAAGGTAAATGGATGTCGATTGAAGCATTATTATGGAGGTAAAGTGGAAAGACACACTATTTCTATTCCACTGAATTCAACTGAGGATTAAAGGTTTGATACGTCAAGCTAAATGACGTTAAATAAAGCGCTACTTGGAAGGCAATCCAAGAGTTTGGTTGTTTTGTTTTTGAATTATTATTTAAGTTTTAGTTAGTTAAGTAGATGTTTTGTTTGAAATTAAATTTTTACATTATTAATTGATATGTTCTTAATTTTAGATTAGTTAATTTTAGAAGTTTTAGATAGAAAGTCGTTTTAAATTTAAAAAAAAAAAATTGATTGAAAAAGCAAAATTATGATCTGGCGCTACTCGCGCCACTAACATTGGATATCCACGCGAGTGGTGTGGTAATGGCGCTAATCGCGCCATTCATACTGGACTTTGGCGCGACTCGCGTGAGTGGTGACGCGAGTCGCGTGGCACTTCGAAGGTAGTTTTATTTTTAAAAGTTTGAAACCCTATGTTAGTGGCTTCTCTGTCTTTCTTCAGCAGCCATAACCCTTGGCCTACCACGTCCATTGAGTTTCACACGTTGCAAGTCAATAAACTGCTAGTAACTTCTCATTTTCAGTTACATTGTGCCCATAACCACTATTAACTTCTCTTTGCTTTGAAATCTATAAATACAGTGGGTCATTTACCTTAGTTTTGTTCATTTTGTTCGAATTTCTGAGTAAGCAATTGAGAATACATAGTTCTTGTTCAAGTTCTTTCTTTTTGGAAGCAACATTGTGTTCTTTTGAAGTTTTTGATTCTTCCAAATGGCAAGGGATAAGGTACGTTTTCTTCTTTGTAATCTTTGTATTTTATATTCTTTAGAGTTTAGATTAGAAAGCATGTGGTTAGGATTGATTCTGGCATTGATTGATAGAAGATAGGAAAATGCAATTCGTGTTCCTGAGAATCCCTGTTTTGCATCCCACTCGACTCGCGTGGTGAGTGGCGCTACTCGCGCCAGTGCTACTGGAGGTTCACGCGGATTGCGTGAACCTGGCGCTAACCGCGCCAACTGCAAAACATAGATTAGAAAATTGCATAAAGATGATTTTTTTAATGCAGTTATGTGTTTTCCCTTGAATAGAAAATTGATTGCAGGGGACAGCAATGTTTAAAATCTGGGAATGGGGAACGCATTTTGCGTTATTTTGAAAAAAAAAAATAATTGATATCTGACAGAATTTAGAGAATTGAGATGATTGAGAGATTAATAAGAAAATAAATTTGGATGAGATGATGTTAGAGATTAAGTTTAGAAATTAGTTTGATAATTAGTTAGGCATTTTTTTTAGAAGTAGATGAATAAAATGTTAGAGCTGTGAATAATTTTCAGATTATTGAATTGTCAATATAGTGATAAAGTAGATTTAATGATGATTATTTTCGAATGATGTATGAAATAGGTAGAGTATAGAATTGCATATTACTTGATTAGAATTATGTTAGTCTTTGTGATTGAAGTACATTGTGAAAAGAATAGATACTTGATAGGAAATCAAAAGAACTTAGCTTGATACCATAGCTTGTGAGGATTGAGCCTATATAGCATATTTTCTTTTTAGAGTGACCCCATTGTGAATAATACTCTAGAATTTGATTTGTTTCTCTATAATATGTGCATGGTTGAAATGATAAAGGCATGTTCTTTCTTTTAAGCTAGGGCCAAATGACCTGACCTTAATGATTTTCCATTGTTAGCCATTTTGAGCCTAAACCTTTCTTTTCATTCACTTGACATTAAACCTGTTATCCATGACTACCTTAATTGAGATTGGAGGAAAGGAGAATGAGAATCAAGGTTATTAGATGTGAAAATAGGAAGAAGATGTCCAGAGAAGAAGAAAAATGTTATCCAAGAAGACAATTCTAGGCTTGGTGTTGAAGTGCCAACAGAACAGATATGGCAAAAACCAAATCTAGTAGACAACCCAGCTGGGAAATAACAAGTCTGAAATACCAGCTGGGGAATCTAAATTTCCCCTATTCTATGTTATTATATCTATTTAGTCAGATATATATACTCCAAAAAAAAAAGAAGAAGGGGAGGAAAACCAAAGAAATAAAGAAGGGGCATCAGAATAAGAGTAGTAGAGTGGTTAAGTAGACTTGATTAGTTCTAATAAAAGCCAATCTCAAATTATCCTACCTTAAGCTAGGCCAAGTTATAACCTTGTAAAGACCTTTGGATTGACTATGCATGTATTTATGTTTCTTATTTTTCTGGAACTTGAGAATATAATCAAACTCATGGTAGTATTATAGCTTTGGAGGAATTGAGAGATTATATTCTACCCTAAACACTTGAGTGAAGAGGGAATTATATCTCTTGGTGAGGGTATCCAAGTTATGGTTCTATATTGATAGACTTGAAAAGTATTTTTGTTTTTACATGGAATTCAATTACATTTACCAAAGTAGTTATAAGGTTGTGTATGTGATGATATGCTTGATTGTTGAATATGATTTCCACTACAATTAAGTTTTATGTTATTTTATTGCCAGGGACAGCAATATCTAAATCTGGGAATTATTTGATATGCTGTTAGCATATATAGTTTTTAGGATAGTTTTATTAGGAAAATAGGAAGAATATAGTGAATAAATGTTAGAATAAGTATAAAATTCATTAGTTTTATGTTTATCATTGATTCTATGCTATTTTGATGTTTAGGATCAAGAAAAGCAAGAAAAGAACAAAAACAAAGAGCCAACTGAAGTTTGAGATCTCGCGCTAACCGTGCTAGTACCACGCTAATCGCGCCAGAAGCACTAGAGAACCACGCTAGTCGCGCCAATCTCGTGCCAGTCGGGCCAGACATATTGGAGACTCACGCCAGTCGCGCCAAAACTCGTGCCAGTCGCGCGGATGTCACGAGATTTCTGAATTAGCTTAAAGATAACATAAGAATGATGGGTTTTTAGGGTTTTAGAACCTAGGTATAAATAGAATTTAGGTAGGACGCATTAGGGGAATCAATAGATAGTTTAGAACAGAGAAAAAAGAGGCAAGAGCAAAGGAAGCAAACATCAAGGCCAAGGAGCAAGAAGATCAAGAAGGAGGCAAGATTAGAGGGTTTGTGACTCTGCATACCTTAGCTTCTTTCTCTTCTTCTTCTTTACATTGTATTTGGCCAGACATCATTATGTCTGGCTAGTTCATTTGTAATTATGGTTTAGCCAAAAGCCAAAGTAAACTCTATGTTTATTGAATTGAAGTTAATAAAGTTTCTTATCATTATTTTACTCTGCTTTATTCTTCTATTATTATATCTAATTAGACTTGATCAATCTATTAGGTTACTTAGGGCTATAATTCACAATAGGAATATTGGGGTTTTAGTTTCTGAACGCAGTAGAGTAACGGTTGTGATATTACCTAGGGATATTTTACTATGCTAGCTTCATGCTTAATCTAAAGGGAATTACTAAGGGATTAAGATTCTTAAATTAGATTAAAGGGTTAAATGACCGAGGAATCAGGGTTTAACTATATTAGAAAAGCATACATCTGAATAATTATATTAAATAGAGTTAAATTATCAATTCAATTACATAAAGTGAACTGCGGTGATTGTGCTTTACCATAATTATTCTTAAATCTTGTTTAACACTCAATTACATTGTTTTTAGTCTTCTTTTATTTACAACAATTAAACCAAAACCACAATCCAATTCTCTCAACAATTTCATTCCTTTTCCAATATTAAGAATCATAAATTACAATTAATTTAGTGCCTCAATCCTCGTGGGAATGATATTCTACTTATCATTTTATTACTTGAACGATCGGTGCACTTGCTGTGTCGCAACAACTTAGCAAAGATCTTTGTAGAACTAAGAAATTACAACTTGGGCCAATCCTAGAAAAAATGCATATCTAGGGTACAAGAAGGAAAATTCATTGGTTTCGTGCTTATGCACAAAGGGATTGAGGCCAACTTAGAGAAGTGTGTGGCCATAATTGAGATGAGAAGTCCGAGCACTCTGAAAGAAGTGCAAAGACTCAATGGATGATTAGTAACATTATCCAGAATCCTGTCGAGAGTAGCTGATACAACCAAACCTTTCTTCAAACTATAGAAGAAGGAAGAAGGCACATAGTGAACAAGGAATGTGAAG
Organism: Glycine latifolia; assembly: GCA_013407115.1. Lineage (NCBI taxonomy): Eukaryota > Viridiplantae > Streptophyta > Magnoliopsida > Fabales > Fabaceae > Glycine > Glycine latifolia. Next base: position 118,221 of record QARZ01041022.1, read on the forward strand.
CTCACTTTTAGAAACTCAAAGAGTTCCTCGCTTCACTACCCATCCTCACCAAGTAAAGAATTGATCTTATACTTAGCAGTATCTGAATACAATATAGGCTTTGTAATCATCATAGAGGAAGAAAAGAGTCCTTCTATTACTCAACCAAGTCCTCAAAGATGCAAAAGACTTGGTATCAAATGATTGAGAAGTTAGCCTTAGATCTAGTCACTGTTGTCAGAAGACTAAGACCATATTTCTAGAGTCATCAGATAATGGTTTGAACTGATCACCCTATTCAAACAATCCTGAAGAAACTAGAACTCGTTGGTCAAATGATAGCTTGGTTGGTTGAGCTATCAGAGTTTGAGATCAAATACAAACCAAAAGGGCCATGAAACAACAAGAAACACACTAAAAGGAAGGGGGGTTGAAAGTGTTTATATCAAAGAAATAAATTTTTATTATATAAAATGAATATAGATAGCAATATATTAAAACCATGTCGTTCACTGAAGATAAAACTAATATATAATGAAGATCAATATACTTGTCTAGTAATAGATAAAAAAGAGTTTTTAAAACAATTTTTCAACTAAACACTTAGTGTTAAAAGTTTATTGAAAGTGTCATAAGAAGGCTCAATAAATTGTCATGGAGAGAAGTGTGATATGAATTCAAGCCAAAGTCAAAAATTTGTCATTTGAGCCACACAAATTGAGCACAACAAATCCCTGTAACAATGTATTCAACCTCAACATAAGGAAACACTAGCACATTTTCCAAATAAGTGGCAAGTTCCACTTGTTCCTATCTAGCTTACATTCGGCAAAGTCTAAATCTGACTATCCTATTAGGGAGGTTTCAACACCTTTAAGGGTACCCAAGGTTAAAACTTAAGGTTCTTCTAAGGTATTTCTTAATCCTTTTCACAACTGAGAAGTGAGGCTTCTTAGGATTTGACTAGTAGCGTGTGTAACGACCTGCCTTGTGGCTACGATATCATAACTCTAAACGTGTAATTTAAATTTTAAATGAAAACTCCATTAATTTGATTATGAGAATGAGGGTAAATTTTTCGTAATGATACACTCACCAGACAACACAGAAATTCATAAATAAATAAATACATATGTATATAAATTGAACCATTATATGTCATTCATATGTCAGAAGATAATTCAATTTTTGCATGTATCTAAACCTGGGATTTACATGCCCGATCAAGAGAATCAAAGAACCTACTAAGAAAGAGTTGATAACAGAATAAAACTCTCTCCATAAATAAATTCCAATGTTATTATGTCGGCTTGGCAGCTCCAATAAAATGATATCCTTCCAATGTCACCTATTGCTGCTCATCTGCTCCCACAAACAAAGTTTCATGATCATCACAAGTAGCAACCACACAATACAAAATTGCAAGGGTGAGTTTATTATACAAGATCAACAAACACCAGATGACAATGATTAGCGAGAAAACAATAACATTACCACAATCATTCTCAATAATCCATCAGTTAAACATACACTGAAAAAACTAGTCATCAACATTTTCTACAATTCAAATCAATTATGCTCAGAATGATGCATTCACCTAACTCAACTCTTAAATGCAATGTGATACCGTTCATCAAGAAATAGCCTAAGCGTGCCCACATGACACTCTCACTTAGGAAAATGATGCAATAACTGGTCGAGGTCACCCTGTTATGCACAACCAACTCCCCTAATAATGATCAGCCTGAGTCTCAAGGGAGTTCCAAACCGAGTGATAATCCCCAAGTACCCACATTTTTTCCTCATGAAAAACTATAGGTACTTACTGCCACTGTTAGACTTTTGGCAAGCGTACCAATTTGTCGTTGTAAGTTACAGAATTTATAAAAGATCATCTCCACAAGGACAAGTGTTACTCAGTTAATTTAAATAAAAGTAACAGTTTAATAGTTATGTACAACGAGTATGAGCGAAATTTATGTGTTTTGTGAAAATAACGAAAAATAACTAAAAAGTACAGAAACTAATAAAATGAAATTAATTTAAGAGAACGTAGGATTGGGTTTCATCATTCATACCTTCAGTATTCAATTAATATTACCATGTATAAATCATTTTCCATCATTACTGATGCACTCATTAATTCACCCCGAATCGATCCCTCGCAATCGAGAATTCTAAGGATATTTACCGAATATCGATCCCTCGCATATGAAGTAAATAACACAGCATTACAATCATAAATCACGTGCTATTTGCAATCTAAACGTTATGCTCTATTCCTAGCAAAGTAACTGTTGCGAATTCGACAAGTGCACCGATCGTCCCAAGTAATAAAGTGATAAATAGAGTATCGTCTCCACGAGGATTGAGGCACTAATATTATTATAACTTAATATCTTTGAATTGGATTAACAAATGTTTATAATTTGACTTTGTATTGTGAATTAAGACAATTAAAATTAAAATCTAAGATTAAAGAATGCTATAAACACAAAATGTGGTTTGGATTAAAAGAATTTATGAGGAAAACTTGTAGTTAAAGCACAATCACCTTTGAATTTCAATCTTCTTTACTTGAATTGATTTCTAAGTTCTTCTAACTTAATTATTCAAATAATATATCTTCTTTACATAGTTAAACCCTAATTCTTTAGTGTATTTAACCCTTTAACCTTGGTAAAAATCCTAATCCCTTAGTAACCTTTCTTAGATTAAGCATTACGATCATATATGGAATTATCTGCAATCATACATCCCTATCCCTAGGTAATGTACCAATTATTATTTTATCTTAGTCAGAAATTAAAGTCCCAATATTCCTATTGTGAACCCTAATTCTCAGTTCTTTCCTAGAGTGATCAAGTCTAACAAAGATGTATCCTTTCAATACAAGATAAAATAAAATAACTATTACATAGAAGAATCATAGAATCAATCAATTACAAAGGAATTTATCCAAGGTTCATGGCCCTAACCACAATAATGGAATTAGCCAAGCATAATCATGCTTGACTTCAATAACAGTAATCAACAATGGACTAAACTCAGAAAAGAAAAGAAGAAGAAGAAGAACCTAAATCCCTCAATCTTGTTTTTCTTGACCTAGCTTTCTTGAATCTCCTTCAATGCAACTAACTTCTAACTCTGTTGTGGAACCCTCTTTCAGTCTTCTAAGCTTCTATTTATAGCTAGGTCATAAAATCTACCCAAAATCCCTTCAACTTGTGCATTAGAAAGCTGATAACTGAAGTCACGTGTCGTCGCTCATGCTATTGGCATGGGCTGCAATGAGTTATGGCGCGGATGGCGCGAATCCCACGCTGATCACGTGAGATGACAGTGAATTTTTCTCTTCTTCTGATTGTTTGGCGCAAATCTCACACGGATTGCGTGAGACGTCAGTAAGAATTGCCCTGTTTAATACCTTTGGTGCGGATGGCGCCAACTTGGCGCGGATAGCGCCAGACTCCAGAAAACTCTTGCTTCTTTCTTTTGCTTTCTTTTCTTCTCTCTTTGGTTCCTAATATCAAAAATACACAAAATAAGTAATATAAATAAAAATAATGAATTTTCACCTATTCTAGCATTTATTGATATTTTATGATTGATTTATTGATTCTTTTTAGCTTAAAAACTACTATATGCTAGCAGCATATCAAATAATTCCCAGATTTAGATATTGTTGTCCTCAGCAATAAACCAAAATTTTAAATTTGGAAACAAGATTCAACAATTAGGCATGTCATCACATAAACAATTTCAGAATTACTAAACTGACTATGATTGACTTCCATGTGAAATTTTCAATGATACTTTCAATTCTATCAATTATACAATCTAACTTGAATACCTCTCACTAAGATATATAATTCACTCATCACTCAAGTGTTTTGGGTAATGATATTCTCTCAATTCCTCCACAGCTATAATACTACCATAGGCGTGATTATATTCTCAAGTTCCTGAAAATAAGAAACATACATACATGCATAATTTGATCAAAAGGTCTTTGTAAGGTTGTAATTTGGCCTGGCTTAAGGGTATGAATATTCTGGACAGTAGCTCAATTTGAGATTGAATTCCATTGGAATTATTCAAATTTACTTTACATTCTAGTTCTTATTTCCTTCTCATGTCTACCTCTATATGTATTATTTCTTTTTCTTTTCCTTTCTCTGTTTCTTTTCTTTTATATACACCTCTCTTTATTCTTTCTTTCTTTTTCTATTTCTTTTTCACTTTCTTGTAGACATCTACTTTTGTCATCTTCCAATCATCTAATAAACTTGATTCTAATTCTTTCTTCCTCCAATCTCAAACAAAGGTAGTCAATGGATATGGCTATGAAATTTAGGTCATTGAATAAAACAGGCTTAGGCTCAAAAGGTTAACAATGGACAATGTTAAGGTAGGTTACTTTGGCCTGGCTAAAAGAATAAGAATGCCTTTATCATATCAATTTATGCAAGTATCGTAGAGAAACTAAGCAAGTTCTAGAGTATTATTCACAATGAGGTCACTCTAAAAATAAAAAAAAAAATTGTATAAGCTCAATTCTCATAGCTCATGGTATCAAGCTAAATTCTTTTGACTTCCTATCAAGCATCATATTCTTTTTCACAATGTGCTTCAATCATAACAGTATCATAATTCCAATCATGTCTTCTGCAAATCTATGCTATTCTCATTTCATACATGCTTCTAAACATTAATCTAATGTACCACTGACTTAGCAATCTAAATCTGAAACATTGTATGCTCTAGAATTTATTGACCTAATTTCTAAACATAAAACATTAAATTCACAAGTGACCTAACACCTAAATTTTCTATTAGACTTCCTTTGTTTCTATGAACATGATTCTTCAAATAACGCGTAGCGCCCTGTTGCGACACGGCAAGTGCACCGCTCGTTCAAGTAATAAAATGATAAGTAAGATATCGTTCCCACGAGGATTAAGGCACTAGAATTTAATTGTAATTTAGAATCTTTAAATTGGAAAAGAAAGAATATAATTGAGAGAATATGATTGTGATTTGGATTTAAGAAATTACTAAAATTAAGAAAATTTAAACGTGATGTAAACTTAAGATTATGCAATAATGAGGAAGAATTGTGGTTAAAGCACCATCACCTCTAATCCTTACTTCTGTAATTGAATTGATTATTAACTTTGCTTATTCTAATTATTCAAAGGATATATCTTATGTAATTTAGTTAAACCCTGATTCCTCGGTCATTTAACCCTTTAATCTAATTAAGAATTCTAATTCCTTAGCAATCCCTTATTAAATTAAGCTTTGAGCTGATATATTTATTTCTTTGCAATTTTACACCCTTATCCCTAGGTAATGTAAAGATTGTTACTCTACTGCTTTCAGAGACTAAAATCCCAATATCCCTATTGTGATTCCTAGTTCTTGGAACCCTAACAGATTGATCAAGTCTATTGAGGCAAAAGTCATTAAAGAACAAGATAGAGCAAAACAATTATTATAAACTGTATCAATACCAATTCAAATTATATAAGAGTTCACATTGGCTTTGGCTTTAACCACAATCAAAGAGGAATTAGCCAGACATGATTATGTCTGGCTTGAATACAATGATCATGAGGTAGAAGAGAAAGAATACAAAGAATGAAGAATACTCAAACCCCTCAATCTTGGCCTTCTTCTTGATCTTCCTCCTTTCTTGATCTCCTTCAATGCCTCTTTTTCTTGTTTCTACCTCTGTGTTCATTTTTCTAAAACGTCTTACTACTTTTCTATTTATATTTAGGTCATAAAAACCCTAATATCTTTTATTCTTATGTTATCTTTAAGCTAAATCATATTTCCCAGTGTCGTCCGCGCGGTTGGCGCGAGCTTTGGAGCGACTGGCGCCAGCTTCCAGTAAGTCCCACGCCATTGGCGCGGTTGGTGCGAGACTCCAGAAATCCTTAGCTCTTTATTTTGCTTCTTTGCTTCCTTTTCTTGGCTCCTAACATCAAAATTGTAGAAAGTCAGTGATAAACACAATAATGATGAACTTTGTACTTATTCTAGCATTTAGTTGACATTTTATGCTTAGTTTCTTAATGCTTTTAACCTAAAAACTACATATGCTAGCAGCATATCAAATAATTCCCAGATTTAGATATTGCTGTTCTCAGCAATAAAATAAAACATTATTGCAATGGAAACTATATTCAACAATCAAGCATATCATCACATACACAATCTCAGAACTATTCTGTTAAATGCAATTGAATTCCATATGAAAATTTCAAGAATACTTTTCAAGTCTATCACATAGAATCTTAACTTGAATACCCCTCACTAGAGATATAAATCACTCATCACTCAAGTGTTTTGGGTAAATATAATCTCTCAATTCCTCCAAAGCTATAATACTACCATAGGCTTGACTATATTCTCAAGTTCCTGAAAATAAGAACATGAATAAATGCACAGTTAATCAAAAGGTCTTTTCAAGGTTGTAACTTGGCCTGGCTTAGGGGTAGGAATAATTTGGATAGAGGCTAAAATTAAGATTGGATTCTATTAGAATTAGTTAAGTCCACTTAACCAGTCTACCACTCTTATTCTCATGTCTATCTTTATACATCTGATCTTTCCTTTGTCTCTGTTTCTTCTATCTTCTCTTTTCTCTTATTTTTCCTTTTTCAAAACACTGTAACAAGGAGAATAGAATAATGAGAAAATATATTTAGATCCACCAGCTGGTATTTCAGACTTGTTATTTCCCAACTGGATTCTTCACTAGATTTGGTTTTTTTTTGCCAGATTTGTTCTGTTGGCACTTCAACATCAAACCAGAATTGTCTTCTTGGGTAACTTTGTCTTTCCTCTTACCCTTTTCTTTCCTTTCCTATGGACATTCATCTTTCTATTTTTCCATGTCTAGTAGACTTGATTCTAACTCTCCTTTCTTCCAATCTCAAATAAGATGGTCAAAAATAAGTTTTAAATTTCAGGTGAATGAATAGAAAAGGTTTAGGCTCAAAGGGGTTTAACAATGGAAAATTATTAAGGTAAAGTCATTTGGCTCTAGCTTAAAAAAAAACAATGCCTTTATCATATCAACCATGCAAATATTATAGAGAAACAAGTCAAGTTCTAGAGTATTATTCACAGTGAGGTCACTCTGAAAAGAAAATTTTCTGTATATAGGCTCAATCCTCACAGGCTATGGTATCAAGCTTGATTCTTCTGATTTCCTATCAAATATCCTATTCTTTTTCATAATGTACTTCAATCACAAAATCTAAACTAGTTCTAATCATGTACTATGCAAATCTATACTCTACTTATCTCATATATATTTCCAAAACAATCATCATTCAATCCAATTTATCACTGCATTAGCAATTCCAAATCTGAAAATTAGCATAACATGCTCTAACATTTTATTTACGTAATTCTAAAAAAAAACTAATTTCTAACTTAATTCTAATTTACTCCTAATTTATTCTAAGTTCTGTTAAATATCAATTGTTTCTTCAAGTATGATTTTTTCAAAAATAACGCATATGCGTTCCCCATTCCCAGATTTTAAACATTGCTATCCCCAACAATAAATTTTCATTCTAAGGGGAACACATATTTGCATTAATCAAAAAGTCATCTTTGTACTACCAACATCAATCTAAGAAGAATTATTTAACTAAAAATTAAAACTGATTCAAACATATCCATAATAAAAATTACTGCAAATTAAAATTGTTCCACAAGCAATGAAATAAAATAATTAAACATAAAAACAGAAAAGCAATTAAAATATTGTCCAATTTTCTGAAAATGTCACTCCTCAGCCTCCATAGTGTCATTATCAGCGGCTTGAGATGTTGCAACAGGTGCCGCTGATGGCTGAGAAGGATGGGAAGGTCCAGGAGAAACATGGGCTGCTGTTGGCTGCTGTGACTGGTAAGGAGTGAATTCAATGGAGAAATGCCTGCATATGTCCTCCATCAACTTAGTCTGATGCTCCAATTGGGATTGGATCCGCACATAAATTGGAGAATCTTCATAGACCAATTCATGACGTCGGGCTCTAGCGGTAGTGGAAGAAGGCGATGGCGGTGCTCGAACTTCTGGTTGAGGAATCTCACCACGGGGACTCCTCTCAGCAATTTCTTTAGGATGTAACCTTGAAGCTCGAATCATTTGCTCCTGCCACGCATTCTCTACCGCAGCCAGATAAGTCTTATGCGTCATGAGGGAAGCTATCTTTACATCCTCAGGCTCCTCCTCAGGAATCTCCAAACCTGCCTTCATACAAAGATGAGAAATAAGTGAGGAATAGGCAATGAGAGACTTACTGCTACCATCTTGGATCATGTGTAGTATCCTATTAGACAATATACTAGAAATGTTGAGATTATCATCTCCCAGCAGCACATATATAAGAATGGCCCTTTCAACATTCACATCTGTCAAGTTTGTAGATGGAATGACAGTATGATTGTTAAATTGATGCCAAAATTCTGCCTCTCCAGTAAGGTCCTGCTTCCTTAACTTCTCAGGCACATAATCCATTCCAGCCTTTGTCTTCCAAGCAGTGTATAACCCCGTAATGCCTCTTTGAATCTCATCTACAAGTTGAGGCATATCATCTCTATAAACGTTCTTACTAGTGATGGGCTACATCTTGTTAAATTTCCTAATGAAAGCACATGCTTGAAGACTGTAATAGCTAGTCTCCAAGAAGCTTTCAATGAATTCGTCGTCAAATGGGACTTCAACCCTTCTCACCCAACTTACTCTTCTTCTCTCCACCGTTTCTCTATCAACATTGGCTAGAAACTCCTTCAGGATGGCACTAGAGCTTGGTTCAGCGTAACTCACCAAGGTCTGCCAATCTCTCCTAGTAATCACCTCCAAGATAGGTGAATCGTCAGGCAAGAATTCCCAGTCGATCCTCTTCTCCGGAATGATTTTCTTTGGTGCATACCAGTTTTCATATCTCTGTTGACAGTCAATTGTGCGGAACCAGTTTGCATCAAAATTAGAGTTCCTTGCCCTCTTGGTACCAGAAGTGGCACCCTTCTTCTTCTCCTTTTCAATTTGCTTTCCTTGAAACTCAGAAAAATTTCACAATGAATAAGCTATGAATTCCCAGATTGCTTGCAATCATATCTCTAATAATTCTTTACTTCAAGATAACAAACAAAAATTATAGTCATAACATAATCATGTTTTGGGAATTAAACAAGCATTTGATTATGAATATGCAAATAAATTTTCTCCTATAATTCCCAGATTTATTTGATTCTATATGACTCAATTATAATTTAAGAAGATTAGTAAAATAGGCTTTTATCATTATGATTAGGAAATAAAATCCTTAAATATAATGAGAACAAAATAATAAAAATAACATCCTAGCCATTCCCAGATTTTATTTCCTACTCTAAGTCTCAATTTATCTTGACCAAAGCCACATACATTTTAATTTTGAAAACAACCCTAGTATGATTATTGAAATCAAATTAGTAATTTGACCATCCAATTCAAAATTATTATGTCCTAAACATGCTAATTTAATTTCTAAGAATTGACATATAATCAGAGTTATAATCTAAGAATTAAGACATATCAAAGCAATCCCCCTTTAGTCATTGATCATAAAAAATAGCAAGCATTTGATCTGCAGCTGGCGCGGATGGCGCCAAGTCTCATGCAAGTCGCGTGGGCTGTAGAACAGAAAAATTCCTAAATCCCAGCTGGGGCTACTCGTGCCACTCCTCGCGTTAGTCGCATGGGCTGGGTTCTTGTCCTAAATCTCTATCAATCATCTTCAGAATAAATCCTAACCCCATCATGCATACTAATCTAAAACCTAAAGAATATAAATGACAAAGATTAACAAGAGTAATACGTACCTTATCCTTAGCCATTTGAATAGAATCAAGAACTTGAAATAAAACACAATGTTGCTTCCAAATAGCAAGAACTTAAGAAAGAACAAGCACTTTGTCTATTTTCAACTGCTACTCAGACTTAGAGCGAGAATGGATTAGAATAAGGTAAAGAATGCAATGTATTTATAGGATTTTAGGAATAAGAGAAGTTAATGGTGCTTATCAATGAAATAGAAGTTACTGGCAGTTCAAGAGCTTACAACATTCTGAATAAGAACGACTAGGAGTTGTGGCTGTTTAAGTAAAGGAAGAAGTTACAACAAAATAGGGTTTCAGCCCTTTTACAATTTAAAATCAGTTTCGCATTCCCATGCGAATCGCGCCATCCCCACGCGAGTCGCGCTGGATTCCAGTATCCCTGGCGTGAATGGCGCCAGGCTCGCGCGATCAGCGTGAGGTCACAGTCTTGTTTTTTTTTTTTTTTCAAAATTTTTCTAAATTGAAACTACTTACTTACCTATAACTCCTAAAATTAACTAACTTAAAATAAAAACATACCAATTAACACTGCAAAAAATTTAAAAATCAACAAAAATATCAATGATTAACTAAATAAAAACATAATTGAAATATCCAAAAGAAACACTAAACAACTGAAATCTTTGGATTGCCTTCCAAGTAGCGCTTTGTTTAACGTCACTTAGCTTGACGCATCAAACCTTTATTCTTCAGGAGAAAATAGAGGTATAGAAACAATGTTTCTATTCACTTGTCCTCCATGATAAAGCTTCAATCGGCATATGTTAACTTTAAACGATTTGTCACTGTCTAGTGGGGAAATTTCCACTGTACCATAAGGATACACCTCTCGTACAATGAATGGACCAGACCAACGGGACTTCAGTTTACCTGGAAAAAGTCTTAAACGAGAATTATAAAGTAATACCTGTTGCCCCGGCTCAAATTCTTTTGGATGAATCTTGTCATCATGCCACTTCTTTGTCTTCTCCTTATTAATTCGAGCATTCTCATATGCATTTAACCTGAACTCATCAAGCTCATTTAACTGCAACAATCTTTTATCATTAGCTTTAAACAGTTCAAATTTTAAATATTTTGTAGCCCACATAGCCTTATGTTCTAATTCAACCGGAAGATGACAAGACTTATCGTATAGCATCTGAAATGGTGACATACCTATTGGGGTTTTGAAAGCTAATCTGTATGCCCAAAGTGCATCATCAAGCTTCTTTGCCCAATCTTTCCGAGAACTTCCAACAGTCTTCTCCAAAATTCTCTTTAATTCTCTATTGGAAATTTCGACTTGTCCACTCGTCTGAGGATGATAAGGTGTAGCCACTCTATGGGTAACCCCATATTTCGCAAGCAAACTTGAAAATTGTTTGTTGCAAAAGTGAGCGCCTCCATCACTTATGATTGCCCTTGGTACTCCAAAATGAGTAAATATATTCTTCCTTAGGAACGATACAACCACCTTTGCATCATTTGTAGGTAAAGCAATAGCTTCTACCCACTTAGAAACATTATCTACTGCCACTAGGATGTATTGATTAGAATGTGACTAGGGAAAGGGTCCCATAAAGTCAATTCCCCAAACATCAAATATTTCCACCTCTAGTATGCTATTGAGGGGCATCTCATCCTTCTGAGATATGTTACCCGTTCCCTGACACTTATCACACTTCTCCACATAATTTCTTGCATCTTTGAAAAGCGTTGGCCAATAATAACCACTCTGTAATACCTTTTGTGCTGTCCTATTTCCTCCAAAATGTCATCCATAATCTGAAGAATGACAATGCCAAAGAATCTTTGGCACTTCTGGGCTAGCTACACATCTGCGAATAACACCATCAGTACATCTAAAATAAAGAAAAGGGTTATCCCATAAATACCTCTTTGCATCATGAAGGAATCTTTTCTTCTGCTACCAATTAAGACCTCCAGGAAGAACACCTACAGATTGGAAGTTGGCCATATCAGCAAACCATGGACCCATATCAATCACTATCATCAACTCATCAGGAAAAGATTCATTAATGGCTATTTCTGGACCATCTTGTAATTCTTTATCCTGAATCCTAGAAAGATGATCTGCTACTTTATTCTCTACTCCAATCTTGTCCTTGATTTCCAAGTCAAATTCCTGAAACAAAAGCATCCAACGCAACAATCGTGGCTTTGCATCCTGTTTGGTCATCAAATACTTGAGAGCAGCATGGTCAGTATAAATAATAACTTTAGAACCTATCAAATAGGACCTAAATTTATCTAATGCATATACTATAGCTAGCATTTCTTTTTCAGTGGTTGCATAATTAACCCGTGCCTCATTTAAAACTTTACTAGCATAATATATAACATGCAATAATTTATTCTTACGTTGACCAAGAACAGTACCAATAGCATATGCACTTGCATCGCACATTAATTCAAAAGGCAAATTCCAATAAAGCGCTGTTAGAATAGGTGCAGTGGTAAGTTTTTCCTTCAACACATTCAATTAATTGAGGCAAACTTCATCAAAAACAAAATCACTTTCTTTGGTTAAAAGTTGACTGAGAGGTTTGGCAATTTTAGAAATTTTTTTAATGAACCTCCTATAAAAAATTGCATGACCTAAGAAACTCTTCACCCCAGTAGCATTAACTGGAGGAGGAAGTTTTTCAATCAACATCAATTTAGCCTTGTCAACCTCTATTCCCTTTTTAGAAATTTTGTGACCTAAAACAATACCCTCACAAACCATTAAATGCCATTTTTCCCAATTCAAAACAAGGTTTGTTTCCTGACACCTTCTCAAAACTTTAGCTAAGTTAATTAAACATGAGTCAAAAACAAGCTCCAAAAACAGAAAAATCATCCATAAACACCTCTAAACATTTTTCTACCATATAAGAGAAAATAGAAAGCATACACCTTTGAAATGTCGCTGGTGCATTGCAGAGGCCAAATGGCATTCTCCTGTATGCAAAGACTCCAAATGGGCATGTGAAAGCAGTCTTTTCCTGGTCTTCAGGTGCCACTAGAATTTGGTTATAGCCGGAATACCCATCAAGGAAACAATAATAATCATGACCAGCTAGCCTATCCAGCATCTGATCAATGAACGGAAGTGGAAAATGGTCCTTCCGAGTGGCATCATTGAGTCTCCTGTAGTCCACACACATCCTCCAACTAGTAATGGTTCTAGTGGGAATCAACTCATTATTGTTATTTTGAATTACAGTCATCCCACCTTTCTTAGGAACTGTTTGAACAGGACTCACCCATGCGGTATCAGATATGGGATAGATCATTCCTACATCTAACAGTTTCACCACCTCTTTCCTTACCACTTCTTTCATTGTAGGATTTAGTTGCCTTTGAGGTTGCCTCACAGGCTTCACATCATCTTCCAACAAAATCTTGTGAGTATAGAAAGAAGGATTAATTCCCTTCAGATCAGATATAGACCACCCAATTGCGGTCTTGTGCTTCTTAAGAACTTTCAACATCTTCTCTTATTCTTCTAACTTCAGCTCTTGATTAATGATAACTGGAAACGTCTCATTCTCTCCCAAAAATGCATACTTCAAAGTGCTGGGTAATTCTTTAAGCTCAATATTTGGTGCTTCAGTTACTGTGTCAGCCTCTTCCTTCTCTAGCACCTTCATAATTAACTCCACTTCTTCTTGTAATGCATTAGTATCTAAGACTTTCAGTTCCTCCAACTTCTGGTCATCTGTTTTATCTGCATGAATTACTATATCTAAAACATCCAACCTAAAACAATCATGCTTATCAGAAGGATTTTTCGTAACATCAAACACATTAAAAGTAATAGATTCATCATCCATCCTAAGTTCTAATTTTCCTTGCTCTACATCAATCAAAGCTCTAACAGTAGTTAAAAATGATCTACTTAACAAAAGCAGTATTTCACTTTCACCTTCCATATCTAAAACAATAAAATCTGGAGGAAAAATAAACTTATCTACTTTAACCAAAACATCCTCTATGACTCCCGTCGGCTTTCTCAACGAATGATCTGCAAGCTACAAAGAAACTCTAGTAGCCTTGAGTTCAGAAATCCCCAATGACTTGCATAGGGACAACGACATCAAATTAATACTTGCTCCCAAATTGCACAATGCTCTCCCCACATTGACATTACCTATAGCAATAGGAATATTGAAACTTCCTGGATCTTTATGCTTTGGCGGAAGCTTCCTCTGTATAATGGCGCTACACTCCTCAGTGAGTGCAATGGTCTCGCATTCCTACAACTTATGCTTCCTAGATAACAACTTTTTCATAAACTTAGCATAATTAGGCATGTTAGCTAAAGCTTCTGCAAATGGAATATTAATGTGCAATTTCTTAAACATGTCTAAAAACCTGTTATATTGTTGCTTCTGAGCTTGTTGCTTGAGCTTCATAGGATAAGGTGGCTTCTCAAAACAAGAAAAATCCATTGGTTTCTTTTCTAGCTTGCTTGTGTAAGAAAGGGCCATGAAGCCTGAAGGCATGTGAGAAAAACAAAATAAATTTTTCAAGCGGAAACACACATACCACACAAGAATCATTCTTTAGGACATAGATGTTACCTTGTTTATATTCGTAACTTGATGATCAAGGATAGGCTTGAAGATACAAACCCTCTAATGTTGATCCACACCACTTCTTGTCAAGACTCAAGAACACTTCTTGAAGACCACCAACAAACACCAAATGAGGCAGGCTAGGCACACCAATGGAGAGGAAGAAGGTTAGGTTTCAAAGTGTTTTTACTTATCTAAGAGACTCATTAATAGATGATATTGATGGCTGAATTTTCTGTCAAAACTCACACAAGGGCACGTGAAAGTGGAGGAAGGTAGATAGGTTTTTTTTTCTTTTCAAAAAAACAATTAGAGAACTATGATCACAATAGCACATTTTATAGAAGAGTTTGAGCCAGATTTTTAACCAAAAAATCTGATTATGAAGCATCCTACACGTGAAGAAAAGATAGAGTTGTTGTATTTCAAAAATTGCCAACAACCTCCTATCATATCCTCCTAAGACCAAGTCAATTACTTGGGAATTATTTAGCCAAATAATAATTAAATATCAGCCGTATGTAAGCCCCATAATCAGCCCTCAATCTTCTTCCTAAAATCTAGGACATGATCATGATAAGATGCTAGTTGAATTTCAAATTCAAATCTAGCTCTTATCTTCTCCTTTTGATATGAACCTAACTACTATAGTTAATTCAAATATTTAAATTCAAAATTTAAATTATCAAATTTGAATATTAGATAATTAATTTAACTATTTAAATTAATTAATAATGTCTTGGACTATCCAAGCCGATTAACTCCATTCATGCGCCCCTCTCTCTTTAAGATAGGTATCCAAACTCTTTCTTGGGCCAACAATCATTATTAGGCCCAAAACCTTTAATGCTATAATGTCATGACAATAAAGTGTTACTGTGTTACCCATTAGGCCCAACATAGCTACTGACATAAATGAGTTTGGGCCCAACAAGGCCACTACCCATTTAATGACAACACAGAGCACTAGCAATGCTTT
>QARZ01041023.1:0-14289 GCA_013407115.1 Glycine latifolia
GCTTTTCTGATGAAGGAGAATCAATAGACGAAGTTTCCCTCGATGGCTTATTGGCTTCTAGTTTCTTTTTCTTCCTGTTTTGGTGACTTCTGGATCAAACAAAGGCTTATCTATAGAAAATGAACCTCGCATAAAGGAAAAAGAGAAAACTATAATATCTCGTAAGCATCAAGGTTAAAATAAAAGAAAATTTATATATAAAATCAAAAATAAAGTAAATAACGAAAGTAAGAAAAAGTCCTACTAAACTGAAATTAAATCTTAAAGAACTGAATAAATGACTCAAAATCCCTGGCAACAACGCCAGAAACTTGTTAGACTTTTGGCAAGCATACCAATTATCGTTGCAGGTTACAGAATTTATAAAAGATCGTCTCCACAGGGACTTGAGTTACTTAGTTAATCCAAATAAAACTTAGCAGTTCAATAGTTATTTACAACAAGTGTAAGCGGAGTTTCATATATTTGTGAATTACAAAATTTAAAGAAAAAGCGAAAGTAATAGATTTAATGCGTTGGAATTATAGAAAATTACGGAAACTAATAAAATGAGTTTAATTAATTCAAGAAAAGTGTAGGATTGGATTTCATCGTTCATACCCTTAGTATTCAATTAATATTACCATGCATAAATTATTTTCTATGATTATTGATGCACACATAAAATCAACCCAAATCGATCCCTCGCATTTGAGAACCCTAAAAATATTTATCAAATATCGATCCCTCGCATATGAAATAAATACCCCAGCATTACAATCATAATCGGGTGCTATTTGCAATCTAAACGTTATGCTCTATTCCTAGCAACTTAACGTAAAGAGTAAAATTATTCAGTTCAAGTTTTAATAGTACTTTCCAGTTAAACTTAAAACCTTATTTCATGAAACTAGTGATCAATTAGAATCAAGCATTAAGTACGGAATGCAATTACCAATAATAAATAGAAAAGATTCATGCATAAATAAATATTAAAAGAGACACTTAAGGGTAGAAGATTACATCCAATCCTTAGAGAAGTTAGCCGATCATTGTGGAGTGCATAAGATCAACTGAATACATGATGAAAAAGCACTCTCTGAATCACTCTGGCAGAGTTTCCTCACCAATTTCTCACTTTCTCTCACTATGTCTAAGCTCCTAAGGCTAGCTAATTCGTGTTTCACTTCCTTTGGCCTTCCAAGCATGCATTTCCTTCACCCTTGCATGGCTATTTATAGATTTTGGGGTGCTGCTTGTGTCCACTCACCCAGGCGAGTGTTTTGTGCTTGTTTAACTTGCCTGGGCGAATTTAATGCCTCTTACTGATGTCTCCACTTGCCCAGGCGACCAAAATGCACATGAATCACTTGCCCAGGCAAGTTAAAGCTTCAATAAGTTGGCCTGGGCTAGTTCTGAGCCGTTTTTGCGACAGAAAATGTCATTTTTTCTCTTTTTTGCCTTTTGGTTTGCTTTGGATGCCTTAATACACTTGATAACTATTAAAATACCAAATTTGATTAAATTAATCTTCCAAAATGTGAAAAAAAAATCATCTATATAAATACCAAATACAAATCAACTAGGTTTAGAGCAAGTTTACAAAAAAAATTGTTTAAATCAAAAGATAAGTGTTAATATTAGAATCCCTAATTTAACTAAAATATGACACTTATCAGAAACATACAAACAAAAATAAAACAGAAATAGTAAACAAAAAAATAATAACAATGAAATCTAAAAGCAACAATGAAGAACAATTATAACAATGTAGAAGCAAGTAAATGAAATGAAAAACAATGAAGAATCCATGGCAATGACGCCAAAATTTGACAACCCTGTCGAAGGCTACCAAATTAAAACCAAAATACTACTTGAAGCATAGCGTAACCTGGGTCATTTCCCAAAGATTCTTGTTGTTTTCCAAGAAATCACTCACTAACAAAATTGGCCGGGGGGGGGGGGGGGGGGGGTGGTTTTAAGCAAAAAAAACGCAATTAAATTACAGAAACTAACAATTAAAAAAAATAATCAATCCAGACTTCCGGTTCCTAATCGCATCCTTCATCGGTTACAAATTAGTTAGCAATTTCATGGTTGACCCTAAACGAACCGGAATCCCTGCATCCATTTAAGAACCCTACACTAGACAATCTCTTAGCATTCAATCAAACACATGGCGTGCACAACTCATACAAATGCAGATGATACACTTAACCCGGTTTCATTTTAGTTCATTTGGTGATTCAACCTAGGGAACAAATCTATCCCCTAACCCTTGCTTAGAGAGAGATGATGAAAATGAGATTAAACAATCAAACTTCAACGTACACATGCACTTAAACCCAACACACAAACAAAACACAAAGATTCAAGAACACAAAGGCAAGAGAACGAAAATCACTAAACAGAAATGAACAGAAACCTTGGGATAAGTTTAGAAAACCTTACAAGCTGGATTGATTAAGAGAAATTCAGCCTACCATGGCTGAATTCAACTGAGAATGAAGAGAAGGAAGTGCAGAAATGAAGAACATGAAGAACAAAAGAGAGAAAAATAAAGCGAGTCTTTGATCTTGAAAACCCAAAAATACCAAGCTGTTTTCGTGTTTGGGGCTGCTGCTTACTTAAGCAGCACCCAAACCGGGTCAATGGGTCCTAAACCGGCCCAAAAAGATAGTCCTGCTAATTACACGACTAATGGCCTTGATCTCATGTCATTTGGACTCCTAATTACAAAGTTATGCTTAATTAACTAAACATAGTTCCAGATTTCCGTGTCTGATTTGGCTCCAATTTCGACCATCTTCTTGATTGAATTTAGCCTTCAAGCCTCTAATAGAAGTTTTAGATCTTTGAGATAGCTATAAAACGAAACAAGAATCAGATCAATTGGACATCTACAACAAATGTTATGATTGAAATACGAAAATGGTCTAAGTTTGGAAAATTATCACAAAAACGAATTAAGTTCATTTAAAAGCCCAAAATCCCGTTAGGCCCAAAAACCACTAATTGCATCCTAAATAAATTCTAAATTCATTAATCAAGTGCAACAAATAAGTGTGATAAAATGCAATTATCACATGTTCCACTAATGCTTTTCCTATCAAGTTTGCATCCTGCAAAATCAGAATTTGAATAGCCAATTAAATTCAGTGATGCACCTTTTGGATACCAAAGACCAACTTTTATGGTTGATTTAAGGTATTTGATGATTCTCTTAAAAGCAGTGAGATGTGACTCCTTAGGATTGGCTTGATATCTAGTACACAAGCACACACTCAGCATTATATCGAGTTGAGTAGAGATCCTATCAAACTCTATACTTTGATTCATCAACTTTCTTGCCCTTTTCATCTGAATCAAGATAAGTTGAGGTTGTCATAGGAGTAGCAGCATCTTTACTTTTCTTCATGTCAAATTTCTTGATCACTTTAAGGCAATATTTAGTTTGGCTGAGAAATGTTTCATTCTACATTTGTTTCACTTGAAGTCCAAGAAAGAATGTCAATTCTCCCATCATGGACATTTCAAACTCATTATGCATAGAGATAGAAAATTCTTTGCACAAAGAATGATTAGTTGATAGAAATATTATATCATCAACATATACTTGAACCAATAAGATATCATTGCCATGTTTCTTGATGAACAAGGTTTTGTCTACTTGTCCTCTTATGAAAGATTGGCTAAGCAAGAATTTGCTCAATCTTTCATATTAAAACCTAAGAGCTTGCTTTAATCCATAAAGAGCTTGCTTTAGTTTGAAAACATGGCTTAGATATTTAAAATCAACAAAGCCTAGAGGTTGATCAACGTAGATTTCCTCCTCAATATATCCATTAAAAAAAACGCTTTTTACATCCATTTGAAACAATTTAAAATCCATTAAACATGCATATGCATGTAGTAACTGTTGCGAACTCGGCAAGTGTACCGTTCGTTTAAAGTAATAAAGTGAGTAAGTAGAGTATCGTCTCCACAGGGATTGAATGCAATCTTATGTTAACTTAAGGTCTTAGAAATTGGATGACAAATAATGAGTTGAAAGAGTTTGTTGAGTTGTATTTAAGTAGCATAAATGAAATGACAGAAATTTAACAAGAATGTAAACGAATGTTGATTGGATTTACTGCAGTAGTGAGAGATGATTGTTGTTAAACGCAATCCCCTATGATTCCTTCCTTCTATGCTTCGATTGATTATTAACTTGAATTACTTCTAATTACTCAGCTAATGTATTCTCCTATAAGTAGCTAAATCCTAATCCCTTAGTAATTTAACCCTTTGGTGAAATTAAAAACCCTAATCCCTTAGTGATTCCTTCTTAAACCAAGCATTAAGCAACACATCCTGAAATTGCTGCAACTACACATCCCTATCCCTAGGCAATGTATAAATTGTTGTTTTACTCAATTCAGAAACTAGAATCCCAATATCCCTATTGTGGATCCTAACCTTAAACCTCTTAATAGAATGGCCAGTCCCAATTAATAATAAAGAAATGAAGAACAGAATAAAACAAAGCAATTATGATAACTCTTATTAAAACCAATCAAGACATAGAGGAATTCTCATAGGTTCATGGCTCAACCACAATACAAGAATTTAGCTAAGCATACTCAGAACTGATAATATTTCCATTACTAGCATGTTCCTAGAGAGAATCTAAGAGAGGAAAAGGAAAGATTACACAGAGTTATATTTCTGCAATTCCTCAATGTTTCCAAGCTTCTCCCAAGGTCTTCAATGGCTTCTTCTGTAGAATTCTTCAATAGGTCTGTAAAAGTTACCTTCTTTGTGACCCAAAGGTCTCTTTCTATCCTCCTAAACGTTCTAGGTCTAAATCCAGTAATGAGGAACTGTTCCCCAAGCTAAATCAATTTTAAATCTTTTAAATTAGGAAACAGCGAGCTCGTGGCGCGATTTGCATTAAGTCCCACGCTGATCGTGTGGGATGTTTGAGTTCAATAAGCTGCTCTGAAACTCTGGCGCTAATAGCGTGGATCTCCACGCTGATCGCGTGGCTTGTTCGAGAGCACTGGCTTGCTCTTTTTGCTTCTTTTCCTCTCTTGTTGGTTCCTAAATGATAAAATAGTTAAGAAATTAAATTAATATGCAATTAATTAATAATTCACCAATTCCTAATCTAATTTACTAAATCTTAAACAACTTATTAATTAATTAATCCTAAAAACTACTATATGCTGGAAGCATATCAGTAACCTAATGGCTTCTAACCTTGGTACTGGAGCATAGGTCTCTTCATAGTCTATACCTTCCTCTTGGTTGTAACCTTTTGCAACCAATCTATCTTTTTTTTTTTACCATGATGCCATCTTCATTGTTTCTAAAAACCCATTTGGTGTTAATAGGCTTGTGAGAAGAGGGTCTAGGAACAAGTTCCCAAACTTTATTTCTCTTGAACTGATTACGCTCATCATGCATGGCAAGCATCCAATGTTCATCAAGTAAAGCTTGGTCAATGCTCTTAGGTTCAATTTGTGAGACAAAAGCCATATCACAACAGAGATTTCTTAGTGAAGATCTAGTAGATACTCCCTTAGTGACTTCTCCAATTATGTTGTCAAGGGAGAAATCTCTTGTAGTTCTTCAATCCTTAGGCTTTTGGATAGATGTTGATTGTTCCATTTCTGCATTTGGTTCTTCCTTTTCCTTTTCATTTGATCCATTGAGTTGTATATGCTCTTCTAAAGGACCTGCATCATTTTCACACTTCTTTTCCTCTTTGGAGGAGTTAGATTCATCACAAATAACATGAACTAATTCTTCCATGCATAAAGTTCTTTTATTGAAGACTCTATATACTTTGCTTTGTAATGAATATCCAAGACATATGGCTTCATCATCCTTAGCATCAAACTTGCCAAGAGATTCCTTACCATTATTTAAAACAAAACACTTGCAGTCAAATGCTCTTAAGTGAGAGATGTTTGGCTTTCTACCTTTATATAATTCATAAGGAGTTTTATTTAAAATAGGCCTTATGAGTAAAATATTCAAAGTGTAGCAAATTGTACTTACTGCATCAGCCCAAAAATACTTAGGCAAGTTGTCTCATTAAGAAGAGGTCTAGCACCTTCTTCAAGGGATCTATTTTTCCTCTCCACAACACCATTTTGTTGAGGTGTTCTTAGAGCTGAAAAATTGTGGTTGATTCCATTTTCTTCACAAAATTTTTCAAAATGCTCATTTTGGAATTCACCACCATGATCACTTCTAATTGAGATAATTTTTCTTCCCTTTTCATTTTGAACAAGCTTGGCTAATTTTTTGAAGGCAATGACAACATCTCTCTTGGATCTTAAAAACAAAGTCCATGTAAATCTAGAATAATCATCAACTATTACAAGCCCATAGAAATTGCCTTCTAAGCTCATAGTTCTAGAAAGACCAAACAAATCCATATGAAGCAATTCAAGCGGTCTTGAGGTAGAAACAACATTTTTATTTTGAAAAGAAATCTTGGTTTGTTTCCCCTTCTGACAAGCATTACATAGTTTGTCCTTTTCAAACTTTAATTTAGGTAAGCCAATGACCACGTATTTTCTAATAAGCTTGTTCATGTGATACATGTTTGAAAACAAGGATGAACACACACAATAAACCAAGAGGGAGGTGAATTGGTTTAAAACTTTATACTTTACAAACCTTGTACAATACACAGCGGAATTTAGATCGTATTACAAAATTTGCTTGGTAAAAACTACAATTTTTTAATCAATCAAGACTCACCCTCCACCTTAAGCAATTTGAGAAACTTTTTATGTTGATCTTGAAAGAAATAAACCACAAGACAAGTTAGATACAGATAACAAGATTCAGAAACAAGTTTAACACAAGATCTATACTGGTTCACCCCTCCAAAGAGAAGCTACATCCAGTGTCTTCTAATCAAAACCATACTAGAGTTCTACTAAATCAAATATGTTCTTTAAAAGCTATTACAAGTGACTATCTTTATTGTAACAGCCCGTATGCATCCGGTTGTTAACATTGCATTACGGTCGTTAAGCATAGTAATTAATTTAACAAAGTTAATTAGGAAGTGACTAATAAAATGACGTCATCATACGTCCACAAATATGATAAAAGCTTTGCTTTACGTATGGTAATGGTTCAAGAGTTTACAAGCATATAAGACCCCGGGTACGATATCCCCTCAGGGCTGGGTTACAAGCACACATAAATACATAACAAAAGCAGAGCCAACATGCTCCAAAATAGACTAAGGTTCACTCAGAACCCGTCCCGGCTTGGCCTCTCGTCTGGAATCCCTCGGACTGCCTCGCTACCCAGGCCTCTTGCCCCTGGATACGCCGTCCTCCCTGTGCTCATCACCTACAATCACATATAATCCGCAACTGGGGTGAGACAATAATCTCAGTAAACTCCAGGTTCTGGAGGGCTTCTCCGGTCCCGGGTTCACTTCCACGATACATAGCATCAAAACGGCATTACACAAGCTAGCCATTCCGGCTTACACAAAAAACATCACATGTATATAATCACACAGATATAACAAGAGAGACCATCCAACTTAATGGGCATATTCCCTCTGGGTTCCAGGCGGACGTTTATGGCTCTAAGTCCATACTTGTCCATTCTACTGGCCAGAGAATCTCACATATCACGACAAAGCACCACAGTGCAAATTATATACATGTTCTCAATCAGAAAGCAGTAACACACAATTTTTAACACATGCATCATGACATACAATAACCATCCCTTCCTCGGAGTATGGTGGAACGCGGTCCAAAGAAGGACTCTCAAGAACAGAGAGCTTACCTGCTCTAAGTTCCTCACTGGTTCACCCAACTTCGCGATACCAAACACCACAATCCTTAGCGTCGCGCCCTACATACATGCATGCAAGTAATCAATAGTGGTCCTCACCAGTTGCATGTAAGGAAACTCCATACATTTCCAGGTTACAAGAATGAGTCACCCACAGCCGACATGCAGACCCCCAAGAGGGTCTATCACGACCTAGCCCAAAACCCATAACAGATAGATTTTAAGGTTAGGCCGGCGTTCCTTACCTCTAAGATCATTAACGGGGCTAGAGAATGGGTCCTCAAGCTCGAACGTTCTACAAATCACCCTTTCTCCCTTAAACCAGAAGCTTCCCCTCGTTCGTTAATGGCAAAAATGGAGAAGAAGAAGAAGAAAGGAAGAGCGCCTTTTAGGGAAGGGACAGAGGAAGAAAATGAGTCATACAAGAATGACCCACACGCACGCTACTTAAATACTCTGGGAGTTAATGCACGTCACATACGTCACTAAGTCAACACGTGTCACTCAAGTGACCTGATGGTCAATGCGGATCACGTGCATAGGATATGCTTGTGAAAGCACCAACTATCGGGTTTGCGAGTCAAGCGCATTTGACTTCCCACTTGGTATACGTAGCCTAGGAAACCTTGTCTGGGATCCTACCCTGACCATCATTACCTGGCCTTGTTCGGGTTCCTGCCTTGGTACATCACAAGTCCAAGGTTCCGCTCTCTCCGGCCACGTCCGACCTTATCCGCCCAGGAGTGCAAATGTTTAAGTGTGGGGTATTTTGATGGAGTGCCTTTAGTTAAATATTTTTTCTATCATTCTTAGTGTTAGTATATGGATGTCCTAGAGACAATCTTTTCGTTAGATTAGGACATACATGTACTTTTCAATATTGTCATAAATAAATTATAAGCGCTCTTTATCTTGTTTCATATTCTGTCTCGATATCATTATTAATATATGAGTAACTGGATAAAACCTTGGAATAGAATAGGTATCTCTTGAGTATCAGTGATGGGATCACGATCATAAGGATTCAAGGATACCAGATGTCTACTCCTAAATTTTAAGTTCCTAGTCTAAAGACACTGAGAATGGGGATCAGTGATCTCGGATAACACTAGCACGACTTATCTACTTGTATGCAAATACAAGGTAAAGACCTCATGAGCTACAGACATGGAGATGTCTAAGCTAAAGTTGTGGGTGGACCTATAAGGGTATAGCTCACACTGAACGGACCCACAAAGAGACTCTATGAGGAAATATCATAGATAGTATCATTAGAAGTAGTCTCTTATTATTTAGGTGTGTCTTTCCTTAGACCAGAAGTTTTCACCTAGACTGTGTTCTAGAAGACATGCTTTGATTGTATACCTTGTCTGCCTGAAACATGGAGACACATAGGTATACCTTTGGGCATGTCCTGAAAGAACACGAGTCTAGGGTGACTAGCTGAAGGAATTCGTCAAATCTCTATGAGAGATTAGGTTATCTGTAAATCAGAGAAATCGGGATGACATTTACGGGACTCGGGAATCTATGCATAGTAAAAGAAATCATGAGATGATTTTCCTTTAGAGTCAGTAAAATTGGAGACTCCCTATTTCGTATTAAAGCTTACCCTAAACCGCAAGGGCAGATACGTTTCCTTACCCTAGGTTTTATGGGAAGGTAACCGAGATGAAAGGAAATACATACGGAAACCAAATAGATTTAATAGGATGATCTTGTCATTTACCTAACTAGTTATGGGGCAACAAAGCATTGCTAGTGCTCTGCATTGTCATTAAATGGGTAGTGGCCTTGTTGGGCCCAAACTCATTTATGTCAGTAGCTATGTTGGGCCTAATAGGTCACACACTAACACTTTATTGTCATGACATTATAGCATTAAAGGTTTTGGGCCTAATAATGGTTGTTGGCCCAAGAAAGAGTTTGGATACCTATCTTAAAGAGAGAGGGGCGCATGAATGGAGTTAATGGGCTTGGATAGTCCAAGACATTATTAATTAATTTAAATAGTTGAATTAATTATCTAATATTTAAATTTGATAATTTAAATTTTGAATTTAAATATTTGAATTAACTATAGTAGTTAGTTTCATATCAAAAAGGAGTTTCATATCAAAAAGGAGAAGATAAGAGCTAGATTTGAATTTGAATTCAACTAACATCTTATCATGATCATGTCCTAGATTTTAGGAAGAAGTTTAAGGGCTGATTATGGGGCTTACATATGGCTGATATTTAATTATTATTTGGCAAAATAATTACCAAGTAATTGACTTGGTCTTAGGAGGATATGATAGGAGGTTGTTGGTAATTTTTGAAATACAACAACTCTATCTTTTCTTCACGTGTGGGATGCTTCATAATCAGATTTTTTGGTTAAAAAAATTTGACTCAAACTCTTCTATAAAGTGTGCTATTGTGATCATAGTTCTCTAATTGTTTTTTTTTTTGAAAAAAAACCTATCTACCTTCCTCCACTTTCACGTGCCCTTGTGTGTGTTTTGACAAAAAATTCAGCCACCAATATCATCTATTGGTGAGTCTCTTAGATAAGTAAAAACACTTTGAAACCTAACCTTCTTCCTCTCCATTGGTGTGCCTAGCCTGCCTCCTTTGGTGTTTGTTGGTGGTATTCAAGAAGTGTTCTTGAGTCTTGACAAGAAGTGGTGTGGATCAACATTAGAGGGCTTGTATCTTCAAGCCTATCCTTGATCATCAACTTACGAATATAAACAAGGTAACATCTATGTCCTAAAGAATGATTCTTGTGTGGTATGAGTGTTTCCGCTTGAATTTTTTTTTTTTATTTTTCTCACATGCCTTCGGGCTTCATGGCCTTTTCTCACACTTAGATTATTTGACTTCTCTTGGACTTTTATTTTCCAATTCTAATTCAGTTTTTGTCTTAGGCAAGTTAGTGGGCTTAATTGCTAATTGTTGCGTATTTTCAGATTTTATGCTCACTTGACGTATCTGCCTTGTGTAGGACCTATAGAGCTCTACGAAACTCCGAATTGAGCATTCTTGTAGTCCTTGTAAAGATAACAAAAAGATGTACAAGTTTTCCAGAAATAAGCCGAGGCCAATTCTGCCATTTGGAGGGTCATTATAGGCTTTGAAGTCAGAACCACTGCACTTGTATTTTGGGCTGCGAGTTGGACTTTTATTGGTGTAAATAGCATAAATAATTAGGGTTGATGGGTTGTTCATGGTCCATTCTTTTCTTCAGACTTAGTCACTATATATTAGTGACATTAGGAGGAATTATTACTTTACATTTCATTTTGCAAAAACAGTTTTACATTTCTCTTTTTAAGTTTTTAGAACCAAAACCCTTTCTCTTATTTTCTCTCAACTGTTCTTCCTTGTTCTTCATTTTTGTTTTCCCTTCTTCCATTTTCGTGCACTTATTTCATGGGGATTTCATTGATGATGATCATGGAAGGCTAAATAATCAATCAATCCAAGGATCCAACCCAAGCAAGAGAAGAATTTGAGTTCTGGTTTAGTATTTCGAATTCTGTGTGAATGTTCACTTTCTTCTTCAATTGCTATTCTGTTTTCATGATTATGAATGCGTTTAGGATTGAAAGTGGATTAGGTTATGGATTAATTTCCTAATTTTGAATATAAATCACAGATTAATTAGATGATATTTCAATTAGGGTTGTGGTTTCAATTAATTTAGGGGTTAATTTGATTGAACTGCTTCTAATGAAATTGAATGAACATTCACAATAGGATAAATTTATGAGAAAGATGATGATTCGAATAGCTTGGTTTGGTGAATTGGATTGATGCTCTTTAATCTGTTTTACATTACTTGTTATCAATTCTGTTAGTTTCTGCATTGATCTTTAATCATAGTTTGTGTTTTTGCAATTTTCATTTAGCACATGCAAACTGTTTGATAAAAATCCCCCTTTTATTTACTAGTGAATTGAAGTTGGAACCATATTGATTGTGTCTCTGAGTCGACCTAGGTTAATTTGTGCTACAGAATTAGCGTAGTTTAATTGTTTTGAAGCGATACGACAAACGCTTATCAAAACTGGCGCCGTTTGTAACACCCCAAAATTTTGGAATCACAGTCAATTACTAGGGTAAAATGTTAATTAGAGGCAATACGAAAGGATCTAGGGAAAATGACGAAAATACCCCTGAATATTTTGTAAATGACTAAATTACCCCTAGGTAGTTTAGCAAGACATTTTAAGGAGAAAATCTTATAAAGACCCTTGGATGTTCTGGAAATGATCAAGAATACCCTTAGGGTGACAATTATAGAGATATCTTGAACATTTTTGGAAATGACGATTATACCCCTAGTATGAGTGGTGAAATTACCAAAATACCCTTATGTCAAAAATAACCAAGATGATTTCAGAAATTTGTGGGAACCTGAGTATAGGATAAAATACTTTTAGATAAAAAATTATCAGCAAGGTTGAGGGCAGAGAACCCTAAAATAGAATTTCTACGAATTTTGGAAGATAGGTTGAAAAGAGCTTAATATAGACTACCTCAGGTATCAAGAAAACCTCAGGAAAATAATAGATACAATCTATGGAGTTTCTCTTAAATTATGAAAGGAATAGGGTTCCTAAATGAGTTAGTTTAGTAATTTTAATCATTCAAGGCAAAATGGACCAATAAGAAATTAGAATCTAGCTATTATAGGTAATAAAGGAAAATTGGATTTATTTGGATTTCTAAATAAAGCCTTGACCGTATGATGCAAGATTAATGGAGAAAAGCTTTAGGAATATTCAAGAATGAACACGTGGAGAGTTAAAGAGACTAGCCATTTCCATTGGTACATTTGTAAAGTAAGGTAATAATGAACTAAGAAGATTATTTTGAAGTAAACTTCCTCTTGTCTTCCTTGAAAACGTGAATATTTTTAGGCATTATTTCAAAGATCCCAACGGTCAAAAGTTAAATATATGAGATAGGAGTATAATTTTAAAATTTTAAGAAGATCCAACGGTTAACGAATCCAGAATTAATATTTTACTAAAACGGGTTTTGGGAAAATTCAAGAAATGAAGAAAGCACGAAATTCCCTTAAAAGCTTGGCTAGTCCACGTGAATCAGTGACACTTGCTCTTCAAGTAAGCTTTGGCACGTGTACCATCAAGAAGAATGAAGAAACCTTGAGAAAAATCAAGAATAAGGACACTTGGATGGTTAGAAATCAATAGCCATTAAGATTTGTCCATGTAGAAAGCAAGGTAATTATGAGTTTGGAGATTTTTCTACACAAAGCCACTTTAACTAGCCTATAAAAGGGGTGTGGGGATCAAAGTGAAGGCAACATTCACGTGTAGTATTCCTCCTCCATCCTACATCCCTTTCACTTAAAATCCAAAGCCAAACCAAGGCCCACAACTCTTGAAGTTCACGTGAAAAAACTAGGAGTCTTGGAAGCTAGTTGCTAAAATGCCAACCTAAGAAAGCAAGGTATGGGGAAGTTTATGATGAACTATGTTTGAATATTAAGCTTCTTAGTTGTTTCCATAGAGAATCCTGTCTTGTATTCTAGGTGTTTGATGAAATGCCTCAAAGAATTAAGAATTGCTAGATACATGATTACTTGATTAAGTGACTTGGTCTTAGGTTAAAGAATAATTGATGTATAAATAATTAGAGCTTAACTTAATGAAGGAATGAATGGTATTTAGAATTATAGGTATTATGGCTATTTTAGAAGAAAAACAATTGGCTAATGAAATATTTTACTAAAATCAAAGTGTTTTATGTTCTACTAAAGTTTGTAGGTTCCAATTAAAAGTGTTTTGTAAATTCTTGAAACATGTCTATTTTATGCTAGAATTATGTAGAAACATGTTTATTTATAGAATTATGTTGAACTTTATAAAGATTAAAGTTTAAGTAGTTTTCTTTAAAGAATTCTATGATTTCAAGCTTGCACACCATGTGTTTGATAGTTTGTCACAATGAATAAAATATGTTTAAGAATGTTTAGCTTGAATCCTTGTTGTTGAATTTGAATTATATTTATATGGTTGGTTGCTTTAACAAAGGTTATGTATTATTTCATGTGTTGCTGAGTGTTTCCTATGGAATCTACCATGTGTCTGATGAACTATGACTTATCTGTGAAGGATTTATGGAGTTGAACTATGGCTGTATACTAAGATGTTATGTAAAGCTTTATGTGATGATTGAAAGAAGCTTTATGGGTTATTTAAAAAGCATATGCCATGAGTTGTCAAAAATATTGAGCTTTGAGGTGTATGTGATATGAGAAACTGAGAAATAAAGTAATGGTGAAGAGTAAATAAAAAATAAAAGCAAGCCATGGCATATTTCATTTGCATTTAACCCCTCAGAGTGGAGGGAGGTTTCACTAGAGTGGGTGAAACTATGTTGACTATGGTACCCTTTAACCCCTCAGAGTGGAGGGAGGTTTCACTAGAGTGGGTGAAACTATGTTGACTATGGTACCCTTTAACCCCT
>QARZ01041024.1:512-37222 GCA_013407115.1 Glycine latifolia
TTTTCCAAAAACCTTTGATTCAATTCAGAAACTTAATCAGATTATCAAAGCCTTGTGTATTCTATAACTCTAATTAAAGACTTGAATGAATGATGTGAATGCAATGCACTTGAATCACCAGAAATACTTCTTCCTTTTTACATTTAATCACAAATTAATCTTCAAGGCTTCAAGGCATGTTGAATGTTCAAAACTTAGCTTGAGTCTTTGTCCATTCTTCAAGTGATTCCTTTGAAACCAACAATAACAACAACCCTACTACAAATCCAAGCTCTCACTTATTTAACGTATGTCAACAAGGGAACCGGGTTAGCGTGACCGGAGTGACCCTTTTAAAGGGTAATAGCACCTTATGGGGGGCAATACGAACGAGGTCGAATAAGGTCGAATGAGGTCGGAGAGGGCGAAACCTTGTACTTGTGAAGCGCCAAGGTAAGAGCCCGAACGAGGTCGGAGAGGGTGGAACCTTGGACTTGTGAAGTGCCAAGATAAGAGCCTGAACGAGGTCGGATAAGGTCGGATGAGGCCGAAACCTTGGACTTGTGAAGTTCCAAGGTAAGAGCCCGGACAAGGTTGGATAAGGTCGGATGAGGTCGGAGAGGGCGGAACCTTGGACTCGTGAAGTGCCAAGGTAAAAGCCCGAAAGAGGGCGGAACCTTCGGTTGGACAAGGTGTCAGGTTAGACATGAACAAGGTCAGACCAAAGTCAGACAAGGTAGGCTCGTGATGGGTGATCTGAACCCGGTAACATGTGCGTTGATAACAAGCTGTTTTGATAGCTGGCACTTTTGGCGCGTGACACACGCGCCAGAGCCCTTTATATAGACCTCTTCTCCACGTTTCGATGACAACACTATCGTCTTCTTCCTAACTCTGTTCCTCCATTTTCCTAGAGAGAGAAACTTGTAGCCTCTCACCCTTAATTTGAATCCTTTTGCATGCAACTGGAAAGTTGAGAGGAACCCCCCTAGCTAGGTTTCAACCTTCGTTTCTTCTGAAAGCCATCAGTCGGAGAGATTGCCTCTCCAAGAACTCTCCCAGAGTCTTGACTTCGAGGGAAGGAAAGCCTTAAGGGCATTCGAGCTTGGAGAAACTGACCCTTAGCCTTCTTAAATTTCCTAGAGGTAAGGCACTCTTATAGTTACAGTGTCTTTGTTGTGTTTTGGAGAGGTATAGAGACCATTCGCGCTGGAGCTGGAGCCAGGCTTGAGGTCTTTGGAAAAGCATTACTGTTTCTGAGCATGCAACGACTGATGACCGTCATGGACGTCTTGCATGTTTTGCAGAGCGTAACACAGAGGGTAAGAGTGGTCGTGACCACGAGGCCAGGAGAGCTAGTGTGACACACTGAGTAGGTAAGCTTTTTGTTCTTGGGAGTGCTTCTCCTTGACGGTGTTCCACCACACTCCGGGGGAGTAGTGGTTATTGTATGCCATGGTGCATATATTGAAATTGTGTGTTACTACTTTTGTTTGAGAACATGTACATGATTTGCACTGTGATGATATATTGTGATGTATGAGATGCTCTGGCCAGTAGAATGAACAAATATGGACTTCCCTTAGAGCTAAAGCAATGTGGAACAACTCTAAGTGGTCAATTAGTATATACGAAAACCCTAAGAGAGAATTCCCATTCAGTTGGATGAACGTCTCTTGGAAGAGCCATATACGTCCGTGCAGAACCCTGAGGGAATGTGCCCATTAAGTTGGATGGTCTTCCTCAGGAAGTGGCTGCCCGAAGTTCTGGGGGAATGCGCCCATTAAGTTGGATGGTCTTCCCAAGGCAACAATATACAAAGTATGTGCCCATTAAGTTGGATGATCTTCTCTTGTATATTTGTGTGATTATATACATGTGATGTATTTTATGAAAGTCGGGGATGGCTAGCTTGTGTAATGCCTGTTTTGATGCTATATCGTGGAAGTGAACCCGGGGAAAGAGAAGCCTTCCAGAACCCGGAGTTTACTGAGATTATTATCTCACCCTGGTTGGAGATTATATGTATTATAGGTGATGAACATAGAGAGGACGGCGGATCTCGGGGCAAGAGGCCCGGGTAGCGAGGCAGTTCGAGGGATTCCGGACGAGAGGCCGTGTCGGGACGAGTTCGGAGTGAACCTAAGTTTATTTTTGGAGCATGCTAGCTCTGTATTTTGATATGTATATACACGTGTTTTGTAACCTGACCTGAGGGGAGAACAAACCCGGTGTATAGTTTTTATTGTTATGTGTACTCACCATGCATAATGCACGACAATTATTATTATTATTGATGTACGATGATGTCATTCTCATTAGCTGCTTCCTAATTTTACTTGCGTTATTATTTGCTGTGCTTAATGACCGTAATTGAATGTTAACAAACCGGATGCATACGGGGTGTTACACTTATTTTATTTGTTGTCTCTTTGTTTGCATTTCATTGCATGCTCACATTGAGAACAATATGCATTTCAAGTGAGGGGTGAAGGATTACAAAAACTGATTCTAGTTTCTATTTGTTGGTTCTGTGTCTGTTTCTGTTTTTTGTTTCTCTTTATGTTTTTGTTTTCTATTTGTTTCTTTTTATGTTTTATGTTTCTGTTATTGTTTTGTTGTTATTCTGTTTTTACATTCAAAAAATAAAAATAAAAATTTAGGCACTTTTTCATGTTTTTCATAGGATTTCTAACTTGTATAAATCGTGAGAAATGTACTATTTTTTCTTGGATTGAAAGGTTTTATACTTGACGTGAATCATTGTTGCAATTGTTGAAGTGATAAGTAGGCTTGAGAAATAGAATTTAAGATGGATCATGTGTGATAGAATTATGCCTTGTGAGTTTTTGGGCCTTTGTGGATCAATCACATTATTTCATTCATGTTCTTTCATGTGTGATTTCACCCTTGTGCTAGATTACTCTATGTTTTTGCCTTGCCTCTTTTGACATTCCTTGTTGCACATGCTTTGATTGAGATGATTTAGGCCTTCTTTCTTTTATCCACTAGCCAAATAAACCTATCCTTTCATTGATATCCATTGTCACCCTTTTTGAGCCTTTAACCTTTTCTTTCTCGTGTAGCCCATTACAAACTAAACAATGGAAAACCATGTTATCCTAACTTTAGGGAGAAAAAGGGTCTAGGAATTTTTTTGGGAGTGGGTTTCAAACAAGTATGTGATATTTTTATTTTGTTTTGATTTGGGAAGACAAGAAAAGAAAGAGTTTAAAAAGCAAAAGTTCAAAGAAAAAAAATGTACAAGCAAATAAAAAGAGAAAAAAAATGCAATAAAAGTTGTTGTGGTTCATTTTCATCCTTATAAGTTCTTTTTATTTTAATTTTGTTGTTCTCCACCTTGTTTCTTTGTTTCTACCTATAACACCCTAGATTTTTTTTTAGTCACTAATTTGGACGTTATGTGTGATTAATTACATGTTTTATTTTATGTTTTGTATGATAATTGTTGTTTGAGTGCCCTTGCCTTGGTATGTGTGTTAGTGGTTGATAGCTGTCCGTGTTGACCGACGGTTACTGCTTTTGCACGAAGGGAAAACCTGCCCTGTCAATTGAGTACTTAAGGGAAGGAGTGTGCAATGGAAGCGTGTTCTTCCTTCTTCTACCTTTGCGTTTTCTCTGTTTCCTCTCTCAAGAAGTCACCCAGAAAACCTCTCCTTTTTTACTCCCTCTGTGTTACCTTCAACCAACGAGAATCACCGTCGCTGCTACGAGATCCTGATGTCGAGAAGGACCTCATGGTCGGAATAGAAACTTGAGACAACACGTCGTGTAACTGCGAAACGAACCTCTGGTTAGGTAAGGGGAGCTTATAATGTCTGATAACAGTTTCAGGTAGCATGGTTGAGGACCAGGGAAGTCCAACCATGGCAATGATTGCATGTCCGTGTGTGCGTTATTTTCCAAAAGGTTGTGTCTTTGAATGAATGGAATGGGTTATGATTTATGTTCATTGATTGGTGTTTTGTGTGGATATTTAATGGTGTTCTGGTATGGTATTCTGGAAAGGGGGAGTTGATGTGTAAGAACTCCTCGTGCATGTGTGTGGAGTTGGCATTTTGTTGCTGAAAAGTTCCCAAAACACTTGCAGAAGTATTCATCAAGCTGCTGAGTACCGAGATGGGTTGGTCGAGTTACATATATGTGTCAAACCTTTGGTTGTGATGTCGGCTGTCGAGATGGGTTGGTCGAGTTGAGCGGTTTACGTAGCATGCATGTGTGCATGCAGAACGTGACAGTCCTTGTTGGTGGACGTCGGTATCCCGGGTTCCCTAACTCGGATGAACTCGTGCTTCCTCGGGAAAAGAGCCACCGGGTCCTTTACTCGGTTGAGCGATTCTCTTTGAATTTTGTTAAGTTAAAACCCTTGAATCCTTGACTACCTTCGTCTGACCTTGTTCGAATTCGTACCTTAAGTTATTATATCCAAGCGCCAACCCAGACACCCAATACTTCACACTGGTTCACTTGTTTGTAGTGTTGTGGATGACGTATGTGATTACGCTGAGGTCAGCCTATATGATGGCTTGAGATGCTTTGTGCCTTAATAGAGCCATGGTGAAAGGCTATGTATAACATATGAGATGCCGGGACCGAGTGGTGAACCTTGCAAGGACAACGGTCAGTGCATCGATCAGCCCGTGTTGGGGCGGTCCTCATTTGGGGCAGTATGTATGTAACATGGGAGGGTATGGAGATCCTGGGCAGGACGGGATGTTCCTGTGCCGGGCCATACGTTGATAGTGCCTATGAGAGACATACAACGTTTGCAGCCCGTGTTGGGGTGGTCCTCGTTTGGGGCAGTATGTATGTAACATGGGAGGGTATGGAGATTTTAGCCAGGACGGGATGTTCTTATGCCGGGCCATACGTTGATAGTGCCCATGAGAGACATACAACGCTTGCAACCCGTGTTGGGGCAGTCTTCGTTTGGGGCAATATGTATGTAACATGGGAGGGTATGGAGATCCTAGCCAGGATGGGATGTTCCTGTGCCGGGCCATACATTGATGGTGCCCATGACAGACATACTTCATGTGCATGACGGAAATAGGATGATTGACTGTAATAGTACGAGAAGTACTGGGGGCCACGTCTGTAGGAGATCCTTATGACACCCGTTGGCTGATCACCATGGGAGGTGAGTCCTGTGCACGACAGAGTGACCCTGACGTCAAGTACAACTATCATTTGAACCATGGATTTGGCCTGATTCCGGGATGGTACCACATTTCATGTTGAGAGTTGAGTCAGGAGCATGCATCATGCTAGACATTTTTAAGTCAACTTGTGGAACGTTCCTTGATGCTTGTTTATGTTGCTTGCGTGTTGATATATTTGGACTTTGTGGTGATATTATGACGCTTGAATTGTTTTTCCTTGACTGATATTACCTTTTGCTTGTTATTTTATATGATGAACTCACCCTTACTTTGTTGTGCCATGTGGTTTGGTACCTGTGATAATCACGAACCTGTTCGTGTGAGCATACAAACAACAGCAGGTGAATCGGGTAGATGACAATCTTTTAGTTGGAGTCGCCAAGTTGTCGGGATGTCGATGTGATAGATCTCGAGCAGGGGTTATGTTTTGCTGACTACACCCCTGGTTTTGATAGTCACACCCGTGTTTTGCTAGTTACACCCCCTAACGTTCATTTTCTTGTTCTCTTTGTAAAACACTTATACATTTTAGACATGGATCATTGTACTTACAATTAAAACACATTTCATATATACTTGTATATGTATACAATTGGAATGTTTCATACGTGCCTTGTTATGATTATAATGGTCATGTGATTGCGAAAAATTTACCACAGTTTTCATTGACAAATTAAAAAAAGAAAAAGAAGAAAAGGGGTGTTCTTTTTTATCAAAGTTTGCATTAATGTTGTGGTTAAGAGTTGTGATACAGTAGCGACGTGGCGGGTCATTACACTACCCCTCTTTTTACCTGTTGGCTTACTCCCTATTGCCCCTTTTTTCTCTTAGTTTTAGCCTAAATATCATTCTCTTATCCATCCTTTACCTAAGCCATACATTACAAACTAATAAAGTCATTTTGATCTTTTGATGCATGTGTATTTCTAGTTGAATGAGTTAGAGTCTTGTCAAAATTTGGATGTGCTAGTTACATGTGGTGTTTGAGTGTAAACATAAACCCATACACATTAGAAGAGGTTGAGTGTTGCTCTTTGAGAGATTTCTATCATCCTTGGTTCATTCTTAATTTTAACTTGACTACTTTTTCACTTTGCACCTTGTGATTATGTATTCATGGATTGTTTGTTACCTTAATATCATTCTTCCATTTTTCATCTTTCTCACTTTTGTGCATTGTTAGGATCCATTGAAAAATGTGTGTGCCTTGTTCATACATTTCTTTTAGTTTGTGGTTTACTTTAGTTTAAATTTTTCTCTTAGTCTTTCTTTTACTTTTTCAAGGAGTGCAAAAGTTTAAGTGTAGGGTATTTTGATTGAGTTTTTTTAGTTTAATATTTTTATATTCTTCTTAGCTTATTAGACTTCTCTTGGAATTTTATTTTCTCACTCTAACTCAGTTTTGTCTTAGGCAAACAAGTAGGCTTAATTGATAATTGTTGCTTATTTTTAGATTTTTTGCTTACTTGACCTATCTTCCTTGTGCAGGACCTAGAGAGTTCTAAAAAACTTCAAATGGCTCATATAAGTAGTCCTTGGAAAGATAAGTAAAGGATCTACAATTTTGTCAAAGATAAGTCGAGGCCAATTCTGTCATTTTTTAGGGTCATTTTAGGCTTGGAAGTCATAACCTCTGCACTTGAGTTTTTGGCTGCGAATTGGTGTAATTAGTTAGATTAAATGCGCATAATCATGGCCCATCCTTTCTTACTGACTCAGTCACTATATATTAGTGCAACTAAGTTAGTTAGAGATGACACTTCATTTTAGCACAAACAAAATTTGTAGTTTCTTTTAGAAGTTTTCAGAATTAAAATCTTTTCTCTCAACTGGTTTTCATTGTTCTTCAGTTTTCTTCATTATTTCATTTATGTTCTTCCATTTTCTTGTACTAATTTCATGGCTCTTCCACTGATGATGATCAAGGAAGGCTAAACAATCAATCAATCTAAGGATCCAGTCCAAACAATGAGAATTTGAGTTCTGGTTTAGTATTTCAATTTCTGTGTGAATGGTCATTTTCTTCTTCAATTCTCTATTCGATTTTCATGATTATGAATGTGTTTAGGATTGAAAACGGATTAGGTTATGGATTCATTTCCTAATTCCAAATTTTAATCACATATTTTTTGGATGACATTTCGATTAGGTTTGTGGTTTCAATTAATTTAGGAGTTAATTCGATTAAACTGCTTCTAATGAAATTGAATGAACTTTCATAACAAGATCATTATCTGAGAACTATGATAATTCGCATTGCTTTGTTTAGTGAATTGGATTGATATTCTTTAATCTTTTTTTACAACACCTCTTATCAATTCTGTCAGTTTCTACATTTTTCTTCAATTGTAGTTTGTGTTTTCGTAATTTTTATTCATTGCCTACAAATTGTTCGATAAAAATTCCCCTACTGTTTATTAGTGACTTGAAGTTGGAATCAAATTGATTATATCTTTGAGTCGACCTAGGTTAATCCTGTGCTACAGAATTACCATAGTTTATTTGTTTTGAAGCGATGCGACATTGGTTATCTCTACCTTTTTACCATTAAAAGCAATCCCTTGATCAGTAGTTATTGTCTTTGGTATTCCAAATCGAAACAGATATGTTCCTCTATAAAATTAATTATACTATTACGATAAACTTATTTCAAAGGAATTGCTTCAACCCATTTGATAAAAAAATTGATAGCTACAGAATGTACTTATGTCCCTTCCAAGAAGTGGGATGTATTTGTCCAATCAAATCGATAGTCCACCCTCTAAAAGGCCAAGATTTAACTATCGAATGTTATCACTTGCAAGAACTTGTTGAATAGACCCATGTTTTTTACATTCTTCACAAGACTTGGCATAATTCATGTAATCTTTTAACATCATAGGCCAATAATATCCTTTTCGACAGAATACCCATTTCACCTTTTCACCTGCTTGATGAGACCCACATATGCCTTCATGTACTTCTACTGAAGCAATATATGCTTTTAATTCTCCCAAACACCTTAATAAAGTATCATCCACTCCTTTCTTATATAAATGGTCTCCCAATATAAAATAACTTGTTGCTTGATACTTTATTTTTCTACTCAGTCAAATTTGGATTCTTTAAATACTCAACTAAAGGTTTCATCCAATCTCGACCTGTCAATGTATCAATTTGTAAAACTTCAAATTGCTTTGGTAATTTATCTTGAATTTGAATTAAATTCTGGAATTCATTACTCGATAATCTATAACCAGAAGCAATTTGTGATGAATTATTAGCATCTTTGATTAAACATCTAGGTACATGTTCAAGCTCATTGTTCAAATTGGTTAACCAAAAGCATTGCTCGAGAGAAATATTTAATCAAGTTAGCATTAGCACATTTGTATTCTCGAGTCAGTTGATTTATGACCAATTTTGAATCACTTAAAATTACCACATTTTTTGCACCTAATGCTATTAAAGTTTCTAAACCTGCTATTAAAGCTTCACATTCTGCCTCATTGTTCGGACATCCTGGCTTTATCTAAAATAAGTGCTTAGTTGGAAAATTTCAGGTGAAATCAATACAACTTCAACTCTAGAACCTTGTGAATGGTTTGAACCATCGAAATACAAAAGCCAAGATTTTATTTCAACAAAGCACACTTAAGAGTTTTAAATGTTTGATATGATCAAATTTTAATTGAGATTTAACAACAAATCATCTATATATACCTGAATGAAATCTCCTATTAAATCATGGGATAAGTTCATGGCTCTTTGATAAATTACCCCAACACTTTTTAAACCAAAAGGCATCATGACCCACTCATAAGTTCCCAATGCCCTCGAGCATCTAAAAGCAATTTTCAGAACATCTTGTTCGACAATATAAATTTATTATATCCTAAGTATCCATATAAAAAACTTAAGATCTCATGCTAACTGTTGAATTGATAAGCATATTAGCCACTAGCATTGGGTACTCATCTTTAGGGCATGTCAATTAAATCTCGAAAATCTATAAAAACACGCATTTTACCATTTTTCTTAATAATTGGTTCTATATTTGAAATCCAATGAACATACTTGGAAATTCAAATGAAATCCGTATTGAGAAACCTCTTGATTTTTGTCTTAATCCTCAAAACTACATACGCTGTAAATCTCTGTGGGGCCAGCATTACAAGCTATTAGACTCACTGGGAGCTAAAAAGGATCAAGAAGCTGAGGTTCTTAGACTATGAAATGTTTAGGCTTTTACATGCCAATTCAATTGAATGGCATATGTAAATTGTGTATGTCTAAGATGAGCCATCCTAGATCCATTGCATAAAACTCATTCATATTTGCATTCATATTTTCATAAAAGGCTTTTCTGAAACACAAGGTTTTCATGAATTCATAAAAAGTCAAGTGTTCAATGTTTCAAGTTTTGGAAAAATATTTTTCACTGGTTTAATCGATTACCAGTTAGTGGTAATCTATTACTTGAGAACTAAGAACATTTTAATCGATTATGAGTTTATGGTAATCGATTACATAGTTCATAATCACATAATTGACTTCCTGTGATAATTGATTAAAGCATGGTGGTAATCGATTACTTGACAATGATTTTGAATAAGAATTTATGTGATAATCGATTACATTGTGATTTAATCGATTACATTATTCATAAGTATTTTCCAGAAAGCTCAAGAACACTTTAATTGACTAATAAGTGATTTAATCAATTAATGACAGTTAAAATAGTTTTCTACAAATAGATGTTGATTGTTTTAACAAAATACAATAATGAAAATATCAACGAATTTCATAACCTTTCTGAAGAGAGAAAATATACTTTGAGCTATTCTGTGTTAGACCCTCAAATCCTCAAGCTTTAAGATTCCTTGAGAGGATTTCTTTTTGGGCAACATTCTATAGAAGAACTTGGAGAGATTTTTCTGAGATTTGTCTTTCAACCTTAATTCAAGTTTGGTAATCATTTGCATTCATTAGTAGTGGATCATCAGGTTGTTTCTCTCCATACTACTTTGGTTTAATTATTTTTAAAATTTATGGTTTGTGTAACTAAAGCAATAGTCTTTCTTAAATCTTGTATAGAATAGGTGTTTCTAGAAGGAAGAGTAGAGAAGGGTGTTCTCTATGTCTTGATCATAGAGAGTCTAAGGGAGTTAGATTTCTTGTTCTTAATCTAGGTCTTGAGAGTGATTGAATAAGCTTGTAAGAAACAAATTGCTATTTGTGAAATTTCTAACTATTGGTTAGGAGAACTGAATGTAGCTTCTCTAGGTTGAGAAGTGAAGCAGTATAAATCTTGGTGTTGACTACTTCTTCTTTATCTTTTCTTGTGGTTATTAATTGTCATTCGTTGGTGTAATTTTTCATCATCAACTGAAATATTGTTATTGTTATTGCATTCTTTAAAGATTGGAGTTTGATTGATTGAAAGTGTTCAGCGGTTGTTTTGTGATACGATCCTTTTTAACTCTGATTGTTTAAGAAAATTTTAATTGACCAAGAACAAGAACAACCAATTCACCCCCTATTGGTTGTTGTGTGTTGTTCATACTGTTTTCAATTGGTATCAAGAGCAGGTTCTTTTGTGTTACTCAAGATCCCTACTTTCTTTTAAAGAAAATGAATACCACACAAATTACCTTCAAGGAGGGTGCCTCCCTTAATCGTCCTCCAATGTTTGAGGGAGAACACTTCAGTTTTTGGAAAAATAGAATGCAAATTTTCCTTAAATCAAATGATCCCGGTGCATGGAATACAATTGAAAAAGGTCCTTTGATAATGAAAAGATTCCCAAAGAATGGGATGAAATGACTGACATAGAAAAGATGGTAGTTCAATATGATTTTAAAGCAAAAAAATGATAACCTCTGCCTTGTCCTTTGATGAGTTTTTCAGAACAGTTAGGTGCAAGAGTGAAAAGGAGATGTGAGAAATGTTGGAGATCACTCATGAAGGAACTGATAAAGTTAGAAGATCAAGAAAACATGCCTTGATCCATGAGTATGAAATGTTCAAGATGAATGCAACAGAAAACCTCG
Organism: Glycine latifolia; assembly: GCA_013407115.1. Lineage (NCBI taxonomy): Eukaryota > Viridiplantae > Streptophyta > Magnoliopsida > Fabales > Fabaceae > Glycine > Glycine latifolia. Next base: position 11,707 of record QARZ01041024.1, read on the forward strand.
CTCAACTCCAAACCAGATTCACACACATCGTCAATCATCTACTTGGTCTTGGCAAATATTTGATGTAAAGGAACTCAACATCAAGATTTTGAAATGCATAAAAAGACATTGAAAACCAAAAGTGATAGCAATCAAAGAATCTAAAGATTTGTCAAAGACATCTATGGCTGTATTTTTTAGTAAGTTACTTGAGTATGAATTAAAAATGTCTCAACTAACCAATGCAAAAGATGGGGACAAGAAATAGAAAAGCATTGCCTTAAAAGCTGCATCCTCAAAAATTGAGAAGGATGATGATTCAAGTGAAGATGAAGGTGACAAAAATTTGAACCTAATTGTCAAAAAATTTGGCAAGTTCATGCAGAAAAACAAGAACAGAAAGTTCACAAAATTCAACAAAAGGAATGACAACAACAACAACAATTTCAACTGCTTTGAGTGTAGAAAGCAAGGCCACATCAAATCTGAATGTTCAATCTTCTTAAAGAAACAGTTAGGAGAAATGAAAGGAAAGAAATAAGGGAAACCTGAAAGAGCCTACATAGCTTAGGAAGAAAATGCATCAACAACTTCTGAATCTTCTAGTGAGAATGAAGAAGCCAATGTTTGTCTAACATCAACAATTGATGAAGAAGACTCAAGTGCTGAATCAGAAATAAATTCTGAATTTGATCAATTAGTTGATGCTTTTAATGAAATGCATGAGGAGGCTCAAAAACTTGCTATCTCCAATAACAAGCTCAAAGGTAACCTTAGATGGCATACCACTAAGCTAGCTTCAATGCAAGCTGAACTTTGCAACTTGAATGAAGAAAATGAAAAACTTGTTTCAAGCTACAAAGCAAATGGTTGTGTGTGTGCATCCTCTTCTTCAAATGTAGATAAAAAAAAGTTTTACAAAAGGAATTTGATGATTTCAAAAAGAGCCATATTGAAAAATGCATGACTTTACAAACAGAAAACTCCTACTTGATAGATCTCTTGAAAAAGCTCTATCGAGGGAAATGTAGTTTAACCCAAATGTTAAGTGTGCAAAAGAATGCTGGTGATAAATCTGGATTGGCGTACAACTATCAATCAAAACCTTTTCGAAAAACCAAATTTGTACCTCCAAAACAGATGAATCGAAAAAGGATTTAAAACACAAAGCATACTAAAATGAGTCATTTTGAAAGAAGATCAAAATCTGTAACATGTCATTACTGTATGAAGAAGGGTCACACATCACACAAAGTGTTATGCTAGAAGGTTCTATGTGTTAGATACAAGGGGAGCTTGAAGAGGATCAAGATGCCGAGGCTCTTTGTCTTGGATGAGTTTTAGCTTTTACATGTCATTCAATTGAAGACATATATGTATAAGAGTTTCATCCTATGATCCATTGCATTGCATAAACATCATTCAGTGACTTGCATTCATGGTTTTCATAGAAGCACATGTTTTGTGAAAAAGCTTTTTCATGATTGCATAAAAAGTCAAGTGCTCATGGTTTAAGTCTTGGAAAAACTATTTCGCACTGCCTTAATCGATTACCATGATATGGTAATCTATTATTTGAGCCATGAAGAACGAATTAAACGATTACAGCTATTAAGTATCCCTGTGTTAATCGATTACCATTTATCAGTAATCAATTACTTAGCATGTTTTTGAAACACGAATCCCTGTGTTAATCGATTACATGGCGGATTAATCGATTACTTTGTTCATGTATCTTTTCCAGAAAGCTCAAGAACACTTTAATCGATTAAATATGTAATTAATCAATTACACAAGTGGAAATAATTGTTTACATGGACGATTTAATCGATTACATTCAGTTACAACAATTTTCTATAAAAAGCTGTTGGGTCTTTTGGAAAATTGATGACTACCAAGACATGAATGCTTGGCTTGGATCGTTTCCGGATTGCAAACTTCAAGACTCCATGAATTGGGGTTTGAAACTCAAATAGAAAAATGGAGAAGATTAAGAAATGGTTTTAGAATGACGCCACGATCCCCAATCGGAACGATAAGTTGGAGGAGGATTCGCCACAAAGGAAAGTTTCCTTGATAAGAATCAATTTGGTCTCAATCAAGAACCACAAGAGGCTAAGCTCTCAATTTAAGCAAAAGCTCAATTTCATTAATCAAAGTTCCCCAAAAATAGCAAAGTCTGAGTATTTATATGGCTAGGCCTCTAATAAACACCTAAAAACGTAAGTTTAGGCCTATTTGCGGAAATATCAAAGCCCATTACATGAAAACAACAAAAGGAAAGCTGCAGTACCATTTTAAATGAAAATAATCGATTAAAACGAAGCGTAATCGATTAAAACAGAGCGTTTCAGTACTGTGTAATCGATTACAGCAACGTCGTAATCGATTACAACAGACAGAAAAGCTTGGTAATCGATTACAGATACATTGTAATCGATTAAAACAGACAGACAGATAGACAGCTAACTTGTGTAATCGATTACAGAAATGTTGTAATCGATTATTACAGATAGTACTTACTTTTTACAACAAAATAAGACTTTTGATATGGTCTTGAATGGCTTGGGTTCTAGCTCTTTTCATGGGTCCTTCAAAGTTCACCAAAGGAAGTGCTTCAAGCTCTCCTTCTAGACCTTTGGCTTGGAATGGACCTCCATCATCATGATCCTTAGATAGTCCTCTATCATCCCCTCCTTCTTGAAAAGAATCTGTCCTCGGATTTGCATTCAAAACACCTACATCACAAGGAGAAAGGTCAGTGACATTAAAACTAGAACTCACCCCATACTCACTTGGTAAGTCAATCTTGTAGGCATTGTCATTAATCCTCTCAAGAACCTTGAAAGGTCCATCACCCCGAGGTTGAAGTTTTGATTTCCTTTGGAAAGGAAACCTATCCTTCCTTAGATGTAACCAAACCCAATCATCCGGTTCAAATACCATAGCCTTTTTCCCTTTGTTGGCATGTCGTGCATATTGCTCCATTTTCTTCTCAATTTGATTCTGCACCTTCTCATGGAGATCCTTAACAAAAGTGGCTCTAGAAAGTCCATCCTTGCTCAAAATAGAAGAATAATTAGGTAAAGTAATTAAATCAAGAGGAGATAAAGGATTAAAATCATAAACAACCTCAAAAGGAGAAAAGAAGTGGTAGAATTGGTTACCCTATTATAAGAAAATTCAACATGGGGTAACCATTCTTCCCAAGTTTTCAAATTACCTTTGATGACACACCTTAAGAGTTGTGAAAGTGTTCGGTTGACTACCTCGGTTTGTCCATCCGTTTCAGGATGGCATGTGGTGGAGAAAAGAAGCTTAGTTCCAAGTTTACCCCACAAGGTTTTCCAAAAATGGCTCAAAAACTTGGAATCCCTATCCGACAAAATACTCCTAGGTAAACTTGTGACATGGGGTATCCATGAAGATGCACTACTTCTTTGAAGAAAAGATCCGCCACATAACAAGCATCATCTACCTTGTGACATGGAATGAAATGTGCCATCTTGGAAAACCTATCAACAACCACAAAAATAGAATCCTTGCCTCTCTTGGACCTTGGAAGGCCAAGTACAAAATCCATGGAAATATCGGTCCAAGGTGAGGTAGGAATTGGCAAAGGAGTATATAAACCATGATGCATGACTTTGGACTTAGCCTTATGACACACAATACAATTAGAACAATATTTGATGACATCATGTTTCATTTTAGGCCAAAAGAAATGTTCATGCAAAATGTTTAAAGTCTTTTCAACCCCAAAGTGTCCCATTAACCCCCCTTTATGAGCTTCACAAATCATGAGTTCACGCAAAGAACTTTGAGGCAAACACAATCTTTTATCTTTAAACAAGTATCCATCATGCCTAAAGAATCCTTGGTGGGACCCCTTTTCACACAACTCAAACAAGTTAGAGAAGTCATGATCTAGTGGATACAAGTCCTTTATGTGATCAAATCCAAACATTTTGGTTTCAAGCATAGAGATTAAAGCATATCTCCTTGAAAGTGCATCGGCCACAATATTAGCCTTACCTTGCTTGTGCTTAATCACATAAGGAAATTGTTCCAAGAACTCTACCCATTTGGCATGCCTCTTATTAAGCTTTCCTTGGTTTTTCAAATGTTTGAGTGACTCATGGTCACTATGAATCACAAACTCCTTAGGAAGGAGATAGTGTTGCCAAGTTTGCAAAGCTCTAATAAGTGCATAGAGTTCCTTGTCATAGGTGGAATAATTCAAAAGAGCACCCTAAAGTTTTTCACTAAAATAAGCAATTGGGTGAGCTTCTTGTAACAAGACAGCCCCTATGCCCACATTGGATGCATCACATTCAATTTCAAAAGATTTAGAAAAATTTGGTAAGGCAAGAATGGGTGCATTTGTCAACTTCTCCTTCAATTCATTGAACGCATTTTCTTGTTCACTCTCCCACTTAAATATCACATTTTTCTTAACAATGTCATTCAAAGGAGATGCTATGGTGCTAAACTCTTTGACAAATCTCCTATAAAAACTAGCCAACCCATGAAAACTTCTCACATCACTCGCATTTTTGGGTGTTGGCCAATCTCTAATAGCTTTAATTTTCTCATCATCCACTTGGACTCCCTTAGCACTCACAACAAATCCTAAAAACACTACTTGATTGGTGCAAAATGTGCATTTATCCATATTAGCAAACAATTGTTCTTTTCTAAGCACTTCCAAGACACTCCTAACATGATATAAGTGGTCATCCATAGTTAAACTATAAATTAAAATATCATCAAAATAAACAACCACAAATTTGCCAATAAAGTGTCTCAAAACATGGTTCATGAGTCCCATGAAAGTGTTTGGTGCATTGGTTAAGCCAAAAGGCATGACCAACCACTCATAAAGTCCAAACTTAGTTTTGAAAGCGGTTTTCCGTTCATCACCTTCTCTCATTCTAATTTGATGGTAACCACTTTTCAAATCTATTTTGGAGAAAACACAAGAACCATGAAGTTCATCCAACATATCATCAAGTCTAGGGATAGGATGTCTATACCTCACGGTGATGTTGTTGATGGGTCTACAATCCGTGAACATCCTCCATTTGCCATCTTTCTTGGGGACTAGGATGACTGGCATTGCACATGGGCTCAAGCTTTCCTTCACCCATCCTTTTTGCATCAACCCTTCAACTTGCTTTTGAATCTCCTTGGTCTCTTCCGGATTACTCCTATAGGCCGCCCTATTAGGAAGTGAATTTAAACATCCTACATATGTCTTTAAACTTAAAAAGGCTCTCTATGGTTTAAAACAAGCTCCAAGATCATGGTATGAAAGGTTAAGTAAGTTCTTACTTGATCAATCTTTTGTAAGGGGCAGTGTTGATAAAACCTTGTTCATTAAGAGGCATGACAATAATATCCTATTGGTTCAAATATATGTTGATGATATTATCTTTGGTTCAACTAATCAAATACTTTGTAAAGAATTCTCTGCAGCTATGCAAAATGAGTTTGAGATGTCTATGATGGGTGAGTTAACCTTCTTTCTTGGACTTCAAATTAAGCAAATGAAGAAGGGAACCTTCATAAGTCAATCAAAGTACTGCCTTGAAGTCATCAAGAAGTTTGAAATGGAGAAAAGCAAGGATGTTACAACTCCAATGGCAACCTCAACATATCTTGATTCAGATGAAAGAGGGAAGAAGGTGGATGAATCCAAGTTTAGAGGAATGATTGGTTCCTTACTCTATTTGACAGCTAGTAGACCAGATATCATGCTAAGTGTTTGCTTGTGTGCAAGATACCAAGCAAATCCAAAAGAGTCACACCTTACAACAGTCAAAAGAATCATCAAATACCTCAAGGCAACACCCAAAGTTGGGCTGTGGTATCCTAAGGGTGCACCAATAAACATTATTGGATTTTCTGATTCTGATTTTGCAGGATGTAAACTTGATAGAAAAAGCACAAGTGGAACTTGTCATCTCCTTGGAAGCTCTCTCATTTCATGGCATTGCAAGAAACAAGCTTGTGTGGCTTTGTCAACTGCTGAAGCTGAATATATCTCAGCTGGGAGTTGCTGTGCACAAAGCCTATAGCTCAAGCAACAAATGCAAGACTATGGAGTGAATCTTAAAGAGATTCCACTACTTTGTGACAACACAAGTGCAATAAACATCTCAAAGAATCCTGTCATGCACTCAAGGACCAAGCACATTGAGATTAGACATCATTTCTTGAGAGATCATGTGCAGAAAGGTAACATCAAGATTGAATTCATTGACACTAATAATCAACTTGCTGATATTTTCACTAAACCATTGCCAAAGGATAGATTTTATGCACTTAGAAACATGCTAGGCATTCTTGATGAACATAATCTATGCTAGATTGCTTGAGTATCTGCTTCCTACAAATAATTTAAGCCTTACATATGCTTTTGATCTTAAAATAGTAAAATTCGTAAAAGCTGTTTGAAATGCTCTGTTCTTTGTTATTTTTACAGTTGTAATCGATTACACCACGGGTTAATCGATTAAATTCATTAAAATCCACATTCTGTGTGCAATTTGTACTCAAGTAATCAATTACATCAAAGTAGTAATCAATTATTTTGAATAGTAAGAATGTTTCTCAGTTTAAGCAACTCACTGTGATAATCGATTACATATCGGAATAATCGATTACCACACTTAAAACCCATTTCTTAGTTTTGTGTAAGTCACTGGGATAATCGATTAAAATGCTCAAGATACATCCCTCAGTTGTGTAACCCACTGGGATAATCAATTACCACGCGGGATAATCGATTACATATGTGCAGAAACTTAAGAAAAATCCCCAATTATCAATTTAATCAATTACATTACCATATAATCGATTACAAGTCATCTTCAACCTCTGACTGGTAAGCAAATAATCGATTACACTACGGGAAAATCGATTACAATGAACAAAATTTGTGTCTTAAATGTGTTAAAATAATCGATTACTTAACGTAATAATCAATTATCGATGCTGTTGCATGAGTTCTGACAGTTTTTTTCTGAAAAATGTAACTGCCTTATCAAATCTAAAACAAATCCAAGGCCAATGAAGTGCCTTAACTGCCACTAACAGCTAGTTTTTTGAAATTATGGACGTTAGGAGCCTCAATTTTGCCTATAAATAGGTGTTTTGCATCAATTGAAAAACTGCACCTTTCTCTTTCTCTCTCTCTGAATTTTCTGAGTTTCCCTAATCCTTCTTGTGTCCAAACTCTGTCTGAAAACATGTCTAACCCCACACCTAAACGTGCTAGATCCTCTAAGAGGAAAGTAGGAGAATCATCTTCCAACCCACCTCCTCCTCAACTCCCAAACAGACTTGACTTGTGGTTTTCCATAGAGTCTGATAAAATCAATTATCTACAGTTTAATGCCACACAACCAGTGACCTCTCCCAAATATCTTGAACTAAACGGGTTCATTAGGGAGGGATTCCAGTTTCCTGCTTCTTTGAAGCCCAAGGGCTGAGAAGATTCTTAGAAATGAAGGGTACCTTCTACCCTGAACTAGTGAAGGTGTTTTACACCTGTGCTAGAGGTTCCATGGATGGGAGCCTTGAGTCCAAGGTCAAGGGTGTAACTATGGTAATCACCCCTGAGATATGGGAAACAGTGGCTGGAGTTGTGTGTGAGGGGGCTAGGAGATTTGATGAAGAGCCTAATGGGTACAACAAAATGGACACCTATAGGGAAATGTTGCATGACCCACACATGCACATTAGAAATAGGTTGAGCACAGGACCCATGACTGCTGAAGATAGGCTTCTCCATTACATAATCTCTTATGTAATTACTCCTAGGGCCACCAATAATGCCCAAGCAACAGATGAAGACCTTCAATTGGTCTATGGCCTGAAAAACAACATACCCATGAATTGGGTACTTATCTTTGAAGAAATCATGCTCAAAGCCAAGAGGCTGACCAATTACCCCTTTCCTTACCCTGTGTTGGTATCTAGGTTCATTGACCACTTCAACATAGATGTTGAAAATGAAGTGGTTGATAACACCAACTCCTCCAACAGCCTCATCACAGAAAAGCATCTCACAAAGATGTCCATGAGGAAGACCCCTGATGGATGGATCATGGCCAATCAAGCTCCTCAGCCTGCTGCTGCTGAAGATGTTGAAGTTCAAGAAGTGGCTGATTCTGGAGATGAAGGAGAAGGTCAACCTCAACAGCCTCTGCATACTCAATTTGAGTCCCTCATGCTGCAGAAAATGGACTCCTTAATCAAGATACAAGAGGACTTCAAAGCTGAAACTCATGAAGCTTTGGAAGATATTAGGGATAGGCTAGATTCAACAGAAACAAACATGAATGATGCTGCCTCTGTAGAATTCTAGGCCTATGTAATTTGCTTTTTCATTTTATTCCTTTATTATTGTATGTTCTTTTTTTTTATTTTGTTTGATTTAAAAAATCCCACTATGTATGGCTCCCTTATGCATCAATATATTGTTTTTATATCTTTTTTCGCTGTGCCTTAAGTGTTTTTTGACTTTTAACAAGCCAAATAGGGGGAGAAATGTTTGATTAAGGGGGAGGATTGAATGAAGAACTATGTTCTGCATACACCTCTGTTTGCCCCTGTTTTTTAATTCATTTTTTGCCCAAAAATTCGAACTGAATGGATGCTGTAATTTAGGGAGAGTTACTGTGTTAAAATGGTTTTAATCAATGCATATGACTTATAATTGAATGCCACTTGAATCACAAATGCTTTTAACACTTGTCTTGGCAAAGAGATTGAAAGTTTTTAGGTATTTTAAAGCTTAAGTTCTTCAAATCAAATCAACAAATTGACTCCAAGCCTCACTGTTAATCAACTAAAGATTTGGCATGTTTAAAGCCAAAAAGGGGGAGATTGTTGGTTTCAAAGAAAGCACTTGAAGAATGGACAAGAGATCAAGCTTGGTTTTGAGCTTTCAACATGCCTTGAAGACTTGAAGAATAAATTGTAATTAATTGTAAAGGAAGAAGCATCTCTAGTGATCCAAGTGCATAGCATTCATATCATGCATTTAGTGTTTCAAATAGAGTCATAGAATTAACAAGGCTTTGATAATTTGATTCAGTGTTTAAATTGAAACTAAGGTTTTTGGAAAAATACTGTTCTACACTATTTAATCGATTACTTAGGCATAATAATCGATTACTTTGTTCTTAGCTATTTCTGGAAAACTTATCAAGAACAATGTAATCGATTACATATCGGATTAATCGATTATTTGACCTTAGCCTACTTATAAAATAGCATTGAGAAACATTTTAATCGATTACCAAGTGACTGTAATCGATTACAAAGGCCAAATAGAAAACCATAGCTCACTGCCTTAATCGATTACCAAATACGTGTAATCGATTACATGATACACTACTGCTTCACTATCTGTTATACAATAATCGATTACCAAAGTCCGTAATCGATTACATAGTTCATTTGGCTAACTCCTGATTTATGAAGCTCTTTGCCATAATCGATTACAACAAAATCGTAATCGATTACACAGTGCTTTTCAGTTGCATTCTGAACTTCAAGGTTTTCCAAAGCTCACTGTGATAATCGATTACGCTACGGAATAATCGATTAATTGGTTCGTTGCCAAAACCCAGAAGCCTATAGAACATATTAATCGATTACATATGATAAATAATCAACTACATATGAGAAATAATCGATTATTAGGCGCGTTTAATCGATTACAGGTAGTTAGAAATATTTGTTATAAATAGAACTCATTCTGTGCCTGATATGTAACTTGTCAATTTCGAATTCTGAGCTAACATAAAGCATTCTAAATACTTTCTTGGGGTTCTTTGGGTTCTAGGTGTTCTTGCTTACATCAAAATACATATGGGTTATTGATTGTGTCTTGAAGCAAGAAAGTTCTTGTCAAAGCTTAAGGATTGTGCTTTTCTGAGTCTTGTGTTGATTCTTAAACCTGATTCACTCATTCATATGCATCATTATTCATTGGATCATCAGGTGATATCTTTCCTTAGCTTTGAAGGTGTACTCTGTTTTTATTTGTAATTGAATTTCTATTGTAATTAATGCTCTTGCATGTAATCTAGAGGAAGGGTTTCTCTAGGGGTGTGCTGAGTGGATTCTCAGTGGGTTGATCTCTAAGAACCTAATAGTGTTTTAGGTTTCTGAACTTTATCTAGGGTTGATAAAGAGAGATTTGTATAATTACTTGTAAGACAAAAAATTGCAATCGTGGAACTCCATTCTAGTGTTGAATGGAAGAAAACTAGATGTAGCTTCATAGTGTTTGAAGTGAACCAGTATAAATCTTTTGAGTCTTGTGTTTAAATTCGTGCTTGCCTATCTTCCTTATATATATACTGATTGAATTATCTTGCTTATCAATTTAACTTTGAACAATTGCATACCTTGGACTAAGCTAGTGATTGAATAAGTATTTTTGGTTTCAAAGTGATAAAGATCCTAAGGGAAAAACTCTGATTTTGTCAAAAGAATTTTTAATTTACCAAGCCTAACCAATTCACCCCCCTCTTGGTTAAGTGTGAAGTGTTCCTATCTTTTACAGGTTACAACATGGGTAGTGTATCTGGGATGTCCGGGGTGAGTTTATCCTGGAGGGGTGTATCATAAGTAATTGTATCCGGGATGGGCGGGGTGAGTTTAACCTGGATGGAGGTATCATAAGTAGTTGTATCCGGGATGTCCGGGGTGAGTTTATCTAGAATGGTATAACCTGGATAGTTGTGACCGGGTTGTTCGGGTTTCGATATTTTCGTAAATAAGGAAATCCTCACTTACCAACTTACTACTTCATCCTCAAATTTATTATTCAAGCATTTGAACCATTTGTCTCCATACCATTCAACCTCTACTTCCAAAATTAATCTTAACCATTCCTATAGATCATCAAATTACTTCTAAAAAATCATCAAGTGTGACTTCCAAGGTAACTAAGTTAATCTAAACAAAAGCTTAACTAGAGATTGAAGCCTAGCCTACCTCAAGTAAGTTTGATTTTTGAACTGAGTAGATGGTTGTCCTTCTTGAATAACTTCAAGGAAGAAAGTCTTTATGTGGAAGAAAGAAGAAAATGGAAGTATATAAGATGATAGAAGTGAGACTACTGTCTAAGAAAATAAGGAAATGAGAATTGAAATCAAAGCACCAAGTGAAAAGTTTATAGGCCGTGAGAGAGAATTTCGAAGCTAGAGTTTATTGGTGTAAAAATTTTAGAAGTTCAGCAACTATTTATATTGGTTTATTTAGTTAGATAGTAAGTAAATTAATTAGATTTCAACTCAGTTATATTTAGTTTAGTTACAAGGTAACTATCCTTGAAGATATTTATCCTAATCTAATCATGACAATTATCCATATGACTGAAACTAAATAAAGCAAGATTCCTTCATTTAATACTTGCTATCTTCGTTGAAGACCACCTAGAAAGGTTGGTTCAAGAAGCTTGTTTCAAATTTTGTCTTATTCCCTTTATATTGACTTCTGATTGACTTCTCTTTCACATACTCATGCATCATCCTTGGGCTGTAGCACGTAAATTTTAGAGTATCTATTCACTTTTGATTAATTCAAATTTTGGGCAGCTTATGTTCAAACACATTCTATACTATTCTTTTTGTATCACACTTCCATAATTTCCAACATAAACTCAAGATAAAATTTTGAGGATGTTACAATTTTGAGATCTAGTCTTCTTGTTCTTCATTAGCTGTGCATTCAGCCACAATCACGCTCCCTTGCTTAAGCTCTAGGAATCCCATCTTTTTCGAACTTAGCTGTGCATTCAGCCACAATCACGCTCCCTTGCTTAAGCTCTAGGATTTCCATCTCTTTCTTGTTTTTACCATATTCAAGAAAGTATTTCTCCAAAAATATCCTCTTGAAGATTTCCTAGGTCACAGCTTGACCTTCAGCCTCCAAGCATTGTCGAGTGTTCTCCCACCAATACTTAGCTTCTCCTACTAGAGTGTAGGTGCCAAAATCAACCTTCTGCTCCTCTGGACATGCATAGATAAACACAGCTGACTCACAACTCACTAGCTGAAATGTAACACCATGAAATTTCGAGCTTCTAAGATAGGTGTTTGATGTGTGTTATGATGCTTGATTGTTTGATTTATTTAATAATTGCTATTTTGTGTGATTTTTGTCTTGGTATGAGTGTTTGGTGAATGTTAGGGTAAGTCAACTCTGTTTAGTCTATGGTTGTTGTTCCTACATGCAAAGTGGACATATCATGTCAGCGATGGTCATAAGTGTGTTTTTTTCTTTCTTCTTTGTGCTTTTCTCTCCCTTTTTCTCTCTAAACTTACCCACACCCTGAAACCACTCCTTCTGACCACTCTGAAATACCCTCAACCACCTAGGGCCACCGTAGTTGACATGGAACCCCTACGTCAAGAGGAACCTCGTGACCGGAGCGGAAGTCCTAGACAACCCTTCATGAAGTTCGAAGAGAACGGAGCCCAACTCTTTCTTTCTTGGCTTCTGTGAGAATGTTGCATTCGGACAAGCTCACACTTAAGAGGATAGTGTTACAGCACCGCTAGACTATAAGAGAAGAACTCCTGGTTAAGTAAGGGGAGTTTATTATGTTGATAATAGTTTTAGATACCATAGTTAGGGGCCAGGGAGTCCAACTATGAAGATAACTGCATGTCCCTGTTGTGTGCTGTTTTTCCAGAAAAACTATGTCTTTTAACGAATGGGATGTGAAATGTTATGTTTGATGGTGTTCTTGTGTGAAGAATTTGATGTTGAAAGGACTCACTGTTTGTGAAGTTGGTGTTTATTGGTGCAAACTCCCAGAACACCTTTTTAGCAGTGTTTGTGGAGGTGCTGGCTACCGGGTTGGGTATGCCGGGTTAAGCTTATTATGTAGTATATACATGCGGGATGTGACTCCTAGTAGTCCTTTGTTGGCGGACAATATCCTGGGTTTGGGGACTCTTTTTGACAACCAAGGGAGGGTCTACCGAGTTGTAAAATCCAGTGCAGCTCACCTTCTCCTTCGAGCCGCTAGACTCATTTCTGTCCTTTTCTTTGAGAGAGCTACCGGGTTCCCTTCTCGGTTGAGCTTGAGTCCTTTTCTTTGAGAGAGCTACCGGGTTTCCCTTCTCGGTTAAACTCGTGTCCTTTTCTTTAGAGCGACCAGGTTCCCTTCCCGGGCTCGTTTCTTCTCTTGAGAGCTATTGAGCTCGTTCCCTTTCTTTCTTTAAGAGCTACCGGGTTAGTGACCGCGAGCTTATTTTATTTTCTCTAGTGCTGCCTGGTTGGTGAGCCATCCCAGCTCACTAGTTTATGTTGTGATTATGATTGGTATGTAGGTTATAAACATATGTGATTATGTTGTAAATAGTTGAGGTCAGTATATGTGATTATTTTGAGATGATGATATTTGCATTGATATCATGGGGGGTGTATGACGGATCACCCTTGCGAAGAAGGATTTGTTACATGCCGGGTCATACATTGATGATACCCATGGTTATCGAATGCGGGTGGATATACATAGATACCCACGGGGGTGTATAACAGGTCACCCTTGCGAGGAAGGATTTGTTCCTGGCCGGGTCATGCATTGATGATGCCATGGTGGTAGGCTATGTATAAACACGTAGGATGCCGGGACCGGGTGGCTAGCCTTGCAAGGAAGGATTCATTCCTAGCCACAATCAGTGCATCGGTGAGCCCGTGATTGGGGCGGTATGTATGTACATGGGGGGTGCATGGCGGGTCACCCTTGCAAGGAAGGATTTGCTCTTGGCCGAGTCATGCATTGATGATGCCCATATGACATACTTCATTTGCACGACAGAAATAGGATAATTGGCTTCAGAGTACAGAAGTATTAGGGGGGCACATCTGTTTGGAACTCCTTTACTAAGACCCATGGCTGATCACTAGTGGGGGGAGCGGCCTGTGCACAACAGAGTGAACCTAACATCCTGCTACATCATCTGCCTGTAATGGTCTATTTCTAGGATGGTACCACATTGCATGCTGAGAGATGAGTCAGGAGCATGCATCATTCAAAGCATTGTAGGTTGACTTGTGGAATGCATTTGGATGGTTTGCCCATGTTGGTTGCGTGACGAAATGTTTGGGTGTTGTGATGACATTGTGATGTTTGGATTGCCTTCTCTGACTATTGTTATCTATTATTGTTATTTTACATGATAAACTCACCTTTGCTTTGTTTGTACCATGTGGATTGGTACCTGTGATGATCGCGAATTTTCGTTCATGTGAGCAGACGGACAGCGTTAGGTGACTTGGAGGGAGATCTCTTTTTGGTCAGAGCTACCGAGATGACAATGGATCAGATCCTGGCAAAGAGTTGTGTTTTGATAGTCAACTCTTCCGTAGATTAGCCTCTTGTTTTCTTTCGAAAAACTTGTACTTCTACATATTTGTAAACACAACTAAAGCACGTTTCTACTTGTGAAGGAATCATAATGTAATTGCTTCATGGTGATGATTATCTTGTGTATGAAAAATTTACTACCATTTTCATAATTAAACGTAAGGGATTTTCATTAAAATATGTTATTTGAGTAATTAAGAGTTAGTGATACAGTAGTGACGAGGCGAGTTGTTATACGGAAAGGTTCAACCTGCTCTGATACCACTAATGTAATGACCTGTCGACACTATGATATCATAACTCTAAATGTGTAATTTTCAAATTTTAAATGAAAACTCTGTTAATTTGATTATGAAAATGAGGTTAAATTTTTTGCGATAATACACTCGTCAAACAACGCACAAATATGTAAATAAATACATATATATAAATATATTAAACCATTACATATCATTCACATTTCAAACATAGTTCGGTTTTTACATATATCTAAGTTTGAGATTACATGTCTGATCAAAGAGAAACAAGGAACCAACTAAGAAAGAGTTGATAACAAAACACAACTCTCTCCCAAAATAAATTCCAACCTTATCATGTCAGCTTGGCGACTCCAACAAAAGGATTTCCCTCCAACATCACCATTGATGCTCATCTACTCACACGAACGAAGGTTTGTAATCATCACCGGTACCAACCACACAACAAAATTGCAAGGGTGAGTTTATTATACAAGATCAACAAACACCAGATAACAATGATTAGTAAGAAAACAATAATAACCACAATTATTCTCAGTAATCAATCTGTTCAACACACACTCAACCAACTAGTCACCAACATTTTCCATAATTCAAATCAATTATGTTTAGAATGATGCATGCACCTAACTCAACTGTCTAATGCAATGTGGTACCATTTGTTAGGAAATAGCCTAAGCGTGTCCACATGACACTCTCACGTAGGAAAACCTGGCAGCAACTGTCGAGGTCACCCTGTCTTGCATAGGCAACTCCTTCCGTATGTTGATCAACACGATTCTTAAGGGAGTTCCAAACTGAGTGACATTCCCCCAAGTACCCGTATTTTTATCCTCAGAAAAACCACAGGTACTTACTGCCACCATTTATACTATTTCTGATGGAGGTCCATTGCAGGCTAAAGGTCTAGAAGGAGAACTTGAAGCACTTCCTTTGGTGAGCTTTACAGGACCCATGACAAGAGTTAGAACCCAAGCACTTCAAGATCACATCAAGGCTGACTTGGATAAGCAAGAGGAAACACACCAACTTAAGGATAACAAGGGCTGGATTTTAATGTCTCAAGTTCAATTTAATTTACCACTTGTTAGAAGCAAAAGTAGAAACAATAAAAAGGCTTTTTAGTGCAATTGTGTAAAGAGGTGTAGGTGCACTTGTGTGTAATTTGTGTAGCAACTTAGTAAATTAGTTGGTTGCACTTAGAAGCTAACACTACTGCACCTTTTACAAATCTGAAATTGTGTAAAGAGGTGTAGGGTCACCTTGGAGAAACTTGCACCACAAGCTTCTTTAAGCTTGCTTTAGGCTCCTTTAGTGTGCACTACAAGCTTCATTTGAATTGTCATAGCTTGTAATTTCGTGGCCTTTATAAGGTGCCCAAAACTGAATGAAAAAAAAAACTTTGGTTCATTAATACAAATCTGAAATTTGTGTGAGAGTTTCTCTCTTATTCTTGTGCAAGAACTTCTTGAGTCTTATCAATGACTTCTCAATGCTATTGTGGTGATTCTTCCTAGACTTATTGGAGAGCTTTTCCATGGTGTCTTCCATCTTAATCTCTAACCTTTCTTCTATCTTCCATTGCTGCCATTAAAACTTCCAAACAGCCACATGTTTCATGTGAAATGCTGGACTGTTTTTGTGTTCTTGAAGTTTGCTTGAAGATTGGGTTTCATTGCAAGGTAAATTTGGGAAATTTAATGGCTAATGGATTTAGCCATACATCAATTTCCATGCAATTATGAAGTATGAAACATGAGCACCATCAATGCACTGATCGTGGATAGATAAAAATTCTAAGCAATCCCTTTCCCTCTCAAGGGATGCTTAAAATTCTTAAACCAATCATCTTCCCTCCTAGGTATATCCAACAAGTCACTGCACCCCCCATGTACATACACAACTTCCATCCATCATAAAAACATCATCAACAACAACATCATCTCTCATCAATGTCATCATCATCTCATATTAATATGATCATCAACATAATTTCATTTCAATATCATCAACATCAAAAGTAATCGCATTCCACATATATACATATAACACATGTCTAGGATTCACATACTCTAAATGACATCAATATTATAAAAAAGGAAACGTTTACAACGTCTCATTTTCAAAGGTTTTTCAAAGGAAGTGTAAAAACATCAAATAACAGTATCCAAGTCACAAAAGGTACTAAGAGAGGTTCAAACTAGCTAGGAGAAGGCATAAAAAACATGATTACCTCGAAGAAACCATGAAGGAAGGATTGGAGGCTCTGTTCCTTACCAAATCCTCGAGTTACGTTTTGAAGATTTCACTCCAATTAAAGTGTTCCTCTCAGTGTGGCGATTCGATGACAACCAATGACGGCTCATGGTGGTCACTGATGGTTGTGGGTGATGGAGGAGGAGGATGAGATCTTAGGTGAAGTTTTTGGGGAAGAAGAAAATATAAAATTCGTGATTTCACGCTGCTTCATGTATTTATAGCCGACTTTACTCGCCTGGGCGAATTCTACTTGCAAGGCAAGCTAACCCAGTTTCTAAAATTTCACTGCTTCTGTGCAAAGCTACTATATCATGATCCATGGTTATTTCCTAAATTCCAACAGTTAATATTTGAATACGTGGGTTATGAGACTATTTGTAAACGTTAAAGGAGATCCAACGGTTAACTAATTAGGGAGTGTGATTTTACCAAAATAGGTTTTGGGTAAAACTCAGAATCACACAATTCCAATGCAAATCAATCAAACTCCACACAACCTAACATCCACACCAAGCAATTGAACAATGATAATCACAGAACACTTCAACTAACCCAAATTAATAAAGTAAGTAAATAATACAAGAAATACATCAAACATATATTTTCAGTTATCGAAATTTCAAGGCATTACATCGTAGACCCCAACCTCACAACTGAAGACATCACAAGGTTGCATTTTTCGGTGTCCTTTCTTTCTGAGAATGCTTAACACATTCAAAGAAGAATGGAATTTGAATTCCAACCTACGATAGATTGGATGAAATTCCCACTTGATATAGAAAAAGAAGAAGTCACCTGCACTCCGTCCACGCGCAAAGTTTCTCAAGATGCATCCACCACTATTGAGTGCAAAAATGTCTATTACATTCCTCCACCAGCATGGAAGCGACTTCACCCCAAGGTATCAAAGCCTCTTCATCTATCATGGCTCAGTGCAAAAATGTCTATAAGATTCCTTTTGTGGCATGCAGAGAAAAGGTGATCTATGATAAGGACATAATTGGATTGTTTAAGATTGACGCCCAGGAGATTGATCCATCATTTGGTGATTTCCTGCCTCTTTTTCTGCGTCCAAAGCACATCCAACTATTCACTCCTTTGTCTAAGTTTGTCCCCTTATCCTATGGCCATCAAGCTCTTCCTCTGACTAAGGATGATATATATAATGTTGGGATGATTAAGATGCAATTTTGGTTGACTGATTTGTGGCCAAGCTATCCTCCCGGTTTTCACATCAGACGCACCATCACTATCAAGTTCATGTCCAATCACATTGCTCTGAGGTTGCTACCATTGGATATCAGAAAGAAGAAATTCAAGGTTCCTCCTTACATCAAGCCCCTCATCAAGGCCTAAACAACAATGTTGCCTTTATGTCCAATTCCTTATGATTTAAGCAGATACTTTACAAGGGATGTTGTTATGAAGACTGTTGCCTTGAAGCCCGACGTTGAGTTTTATCAAAAGGAGGTCATGCTCTTTTATTTTAACTAAATGTATGAAAACTATCACCTCATGTCCACCTTGGATTATGAAAAAGAAGACAACTCCAATCACATGCGTATGGTGCAGATCTTGCGTCCAGCCAAGATCTATTGCTTCAATGATTGGCAGATGTGCTTCTTGAAACCAAAAGGAGATAATAAGTTCTATCAATGACTTATCCATGATACTCCTCCTCTTCACTCTCAGTTTGTCTTTGACTTGCACAAGTACTCAGAAACTAAAATGAGAAGAGTCATTATCACTACTTGGGCAAGGTTTCCTATGCCTAACGAGTGTCCATTTTCTCCTAATTAGAACCCTTGGGTTCCAAGTCATGGAATGGTAGTTGAACTTCAAATGAAACAAGACAAACTAAACTGCCAACTGATGGACATGCAGAAAAAGGATGAAGCCAAACAACAGAAATAAAAGCGTGAACCTGAATAACTATTCAACAATCTTCATGCACATCTTGGACCTCAGGTCGATGTTGTGGAACCTCCATTGATTAAAGTCACTTCACAACCTCAACCCATTTAATGTGTTTCTTGTTATTTTAGTTAGTATTAGAGCTTGTGTAACACCCTAAAATTTCGATAATTGAAAATATATGTTTGATGTATTTGTTATGATTGTTTGATTATTTGATTAATTTAGATTGGTTGATTTGTTGTGCATTTTACCCTGGTACAATTGCTTGGTATGTATGTTAGGTTGTGCGAAGTTTGTTTGAGCTGCGCTGAAAATTGAGTGATTATGAGTTTGACCCGAAACACATATCAACATCACCATTCTGAAGAATGAAAAATTATTTTTTCACAGAAGGTTGCCTAGGAGAGTCAAGGCGGTGATAAATTCATACAGCAAGGTCAAAACTAAAAAAAATGGCTTCCTTCTTCCTCCAAAAGCCACCCAACCCCCTCCCCCTCCTCCTCCACCAGCCATGGCCACCGGTGACCACCAGGAGGTACTGCCGCTTATCGTTGAACCACCGCATTAAGAGGAACACTTTAATCGGAGTAGAATCTTCAAAACTCATCTCGAAGTTTCGGTAGAAAATGGAGCCTCCAATCCTTCTTTCTTGGTTTCTTTGAGGTAACATTGGTTTCCTTTGTCATCTCCTAGCTAGTTTAAGCTTCTCTTAGTGTCTCTTGCGTTTTGGGTACTGTTGTGGGAGTTTTACAACTTCCTTTGAAAACCTTTTGAAAATGAGATATTGTAAAAGTATCATTTTTGTGAAATAGATATCATTGTGATCTTTGTTAAGCCCCGGTCACATTGGTGTGATCGGAATTTCAAAATGATGTCTTGTGATGTGAACTTCCAAAACACCCTTTTAGTCCCTTTTTGATTTGAGTGGGTATTTGACCCCAAATGTTAATTTTGACCTTGCCTTTGAAATTTATACTAAATTACCTTCGATTTGGTATATAGAGCTCTACGTTCGGACAAGCACGCATATTGAAGGATCTCAAAACAACACTGGGAGGTTTTAACTGGAGAACTCCTAGTTAGGTAAGAGGAATTTATTATTTAGTTATAGTTTTGGTACCGCAGTTGGGGCCACGGAATCCAACTAAGAAGATAACTGCCTGTCCCTACTGTGTGCTGGTTTTCAAGAAAAACTACGTTTTTAACTAATGGGATGCGATGTATTTATGATTGATGTGTGCTTGTTCTTATGTGTGCTCGTTTTCAAGAAAAACTGTGTTTTTAAATAATGGGATGCGATGAATTGGCTTGTTGATGGATAAAACTGTGAATGATATTGTTGTTGTAATGATTGGATTTTTGGGAAAAGTCTTAATTACAGAGGAGACTCAGCCCAAAATTTTATAATGCATTCTTCTATTTAATTCTTTATTAAATTTTTTAAATGAGCATAAGAGTTTGTTTTCTATACTATAGTCCTCCTCTTTAATTTAGAATTTTCCTAAAATAGCAGTCTCGTGGTAATATGGATTGTGAATGAATGAGATGATATTTATGGTTATGATGATGTTGAAATGAGATAATGTTTATGTGGTTGGTGATGTTTAAATGAGATAGTGTTAATCTGGTTGATAATGTTGGAATGAGATGATATTGGTGTTATGATGATGATGTTGAAATGAAATGATGTTGATGTTATGGATAACATTGAGATGACATGATGTGGATGTTGATGATGACATTGATGGGGGATAATGTTGATGTGAACAATATCATTGTGTGATGTGGATTGACATGGATACCCATGGGGGGTGAATGACTGGTTACCCTTGCGAGGAAGCATGTGTTCCTAGCCAAGTCATGCATTGATGGTGGCCATGGTTGTAAGATGTGTACGTCCACCTGAGATGCAGTGACCGGTTGGTTACCCTTGCAAGGAAGGATGTGTTCCTAGCCACGGTCAGTGCATCGATGAGCCCATATTTGTGTGTTATGTATGGACATGGGGGGTGCATGATAGGTTACCCTTGCGAGGAAGGATGTGTTCCTAGCTAGGTCATGCATTGATGATGTCCATGTTTCATACTTTATATTCCATTGATGGAAATAGAATGAATGCATGCGCATACCTGTGGTTTTCTGTGGGTTGAAAATGCAGGTACTAAGGGGCCATCGAGTTTGGAATTCCCTAGCACCGTTGGCTGATCACCGGGGGGGATGGCCAGTGCACGACATGATGACCCTGATAAGCGATGAATAATTTTCCTGTGAGAGGCTATTTCCCTGGATATGGTACCACATTGCATGGTTAGAGTGGAATCAGGTGCTTTCATCATTTTGAGTATGATTGTTTGAGTTGTGAAATGAATTAGATGATTGGTTTGTCGGGTGTGTATTGGATTGATGGATTTCTGGTAATGAGTGTGGTTGTTAATGTTGTTTCCTTTCTAATTGTTGTTATCTGATGCTTGCTGGTTTTATATAATAAACTCACCTTGCTTTTGTTGTACCGTGTGGTTGGTATCTATGATGATCATGAACCTTCGTTCGTGTGAGCAGATGAGCAGCATTAGGTGACTCTGGAGAGATCTTCTTTTTGGTTGGAGCCACCGAATTGATGTGATAACATTGGAACTCTTTTTGGAAAAGAGTTGTGTTTTGTTAATAAACTCTTTCTTAGTTAGTCCCTTGATTCTTTTTGTTGGTCATGTAATTCCAGACGTAAATATTTGTAAATACAACTAGATTATGTACTGGCATGTGAATGGTTTGTAATGTTTTAAATGTACATCCATATGTATCCATCTGTGTATTTGTTCCGTTGTATGATAATTGTATTATTTTGCGAAAAATTTACTACCATTTTCATAATCAAATTAATGGAGTTTTTATTAAAATTGAAATTCACAAGATTAGAGTTAGTGATATCGTAGCAATGAGGCGGGTCGTTACAACTTGGCCTTAGGGGTTGAGTATCTGGAAATGCTAAGCAAAAGATCCTTTATATCAAAGATATGGAAGAATGATTTTTCACCAACAAACCACCTATCTTCAAAGGCATCAAGTATGATTACTGAAAGGAGCATATGATAGCCCACTTCGAACCAAATCATATAGATCTATGGGACATGGTGGAAAATGGGGATTATATTCCATATGATGGTCAATTGAATGAGATTCCTAGAGGTCAGTGGGTGGAGCAACAAAAACTTAGATTTTTACTAAACTCCAAGGCTCGGAAAGGGATGTTGTGTGCTCTTTCAAAAGAAGAATACACCAAGGTACACACTTTTAGAAGTGCCAAATGGTTGATGTCTGTGGTATGTGTGTTATGTTGCTTGATTATTTGATTTATTTTGGTAATTGCTATTTGTTATGGTTCTGCCTAGGTATGTGTGTTTGATGATGGATGTGTTAAGTTAACTTTGTTGGTATGTGGTTGTTGTCTATGCACGTAAAGTGGACATGTCTTGTCAGTTGGGTATATATAGGCATCAGAGTACGCAGCGAAAGCGTGCTCCTTTTTCTTCTTCTTTGCCCCTTTTTCTCAAGCTACCCACACCTTGAAACCGCTCCCTTCAACTGCTCTGAACCACCAAGGACCACCGTAGCTTGTCACGGAACCCCTACGTTAAGAGGAACCTCGTGACTGGAGTGGAAGCTTTAGACCGCTCTTCATAAAGTTCGAAGAGAACAGAGCCCGACCCTTTTCTTGTCAGCTTTCACAAGGACACTGCGTTCAGGCAAGCTTCCATTTAAGAAGATCGTGTTACAGCATCGCTGGGTTATGCGAGAAGGACTCCAGGTTAGGTAAGGGAGAGTTTATTATGTTACTAACAGCCTTAGATACCATAGTTAGGGGCCAGGGAGTCCAACTATGACGATATCTGCATGTCCCTGTTGTGTGCTATTTTTCCAAAAAAACTATGCCTTGTAACAAATGGGATGTAATATGTTTATGTTTGTGGGTGTTCTTGTGTGAAGAATTTGATGGTGTCCTCGTGGGAGAGTTGATGTTGTAAGAACTCCCTGTGTATGCATGTGAAGTTAGTACTTTGATACTGTAAACTCCCAAAACACCTTTTAGTAGTGTTTGTGGAGGTGTCAGATACCGGGATGGGTATGCTGGGCTGAGCTCATTTCGTAGTATATACATATATGCGGAACGTGACTCCTAGTCCTTTGTTGCGGATGTCAATATTCTGGGTTCCTTACCCGGGGTTGTTTCTTTAGAGCTGCTGAGTTCAAGTTTTTCTTTGTGAGCTACCGGGTTTTCTTACTAGGATGAGCTCGTTTCCTTTCCTTGTGAGCTACCGGGTTCTCTTACTCTAATGAGCTCGTTTCCTTTCCTTGTGAGCTACCAGGTTCCCTTACTCAGATGAACTCGTTTCCTTTATTTCAGAGAGCTATCAGACTCATAGAAAAGTGATCCATTTAAATGGCCCTGGCGCGTGGGTCATGCGTCAATGGTGTTAAATGTCAGATATTAAGTAATCATTATACACACTCGCTGCCGGGTACAGGTTAACCACCAAAAACCTACTTTGTACAACTCGGCATTTGAAATTCGGGCAACCTCGCGTAGGTCCATGGTATTAACACAATCAAAAGTCTTACCGGTTGTATCGAGCAAGTGTTGCCTATTTTAACCGATTACAAACTCTTATGTAATCGAATGCATAGTGTTGGGTCCGTCCTTGGTATTTTTATGAAGTCCAATGTATGCCCTTGTCCGACCTTGTCTGACCATGCATGAAAGGAATTATCCTACCCATGATTTAGAGTTAGCTGCTGTGATGTTTGCTCTTAAGATATGGAGGCATTACCTTTTTGGCTCCAAGTTCGAGGTGTTTAGTTACCAGAAGAGCCTAAAGTATCTGTTTAGTCAAAAAGAGTTAAATATGCATCAGAGGAGATGGTTAGAGTTTCTTAAGGACTATGATTTTGAGCTTAGCTATCATCCCGGCAAAGCCAATGTGGTGGCGGATGCCTTAAGCTAGAAGTCCTTGCATATGTCCACATTGATGGTTAGGGAGCTGGACCTTTTGGAATAGTTTAGAGACCTTAGTCTGGTATGTGAGTTTGCCCCTAACAGCGAGACTAGGAGCTCTGTGGATTACCAGCGGGCTGCTAAGAGAGATCCGAGAAGGGCAGAAGTCCGATCCTTTTCTGAAAACTCAGTTGGAAGCCATAGCGTCAGGGAGTGTTAGTAGTTTCCATGTGGGATCAGATGGAGTCTTGAGACTGCAAGATAGAATATGCGTTCCCAATCTACCAGAGCTTAGGAAGGTGATCTTACAGGAGGGGCATAGGAGTAGCCTAAGTATCCACCCCGGCGCCACCAAGATGTATCAAGATCTTAAGGCTATGTTTTGGTGGCCAAACATGAAGAAGGAGGTTAGTGAGTTTGTGTATGCGTGCTTAGTCTGTCAGAAAGCTAAGATAGAACACCAGAGACCATCGGGTAAGTTGCAACCCTTAGAGATACCTCAGTGGAAGTGGGATAGTATATCCATGGATTTTGTTGTGGGTTTGCCTAGGACTCGAGTAGGGTTAGATTCTATCTGGGTTATTGTTGACAAATTGACCAAGTCTACCCACTTTATCCCCATCAATATCCAATTTTCTTTAGAAAAGTTGACTTCCCTGTATATTAGTCAGATTATCAGGTTACATGGGGTGCCATCTAGCATAGTATCTGACCGGGATCCTAGATTTACTTCTAGATTTTCGGAGAGTTTGAACAAGGCTTTAGGAACCCGACTTTGGCTAAGCTCGGCCTATCACCCTCAAACTGATGATCAGACTGAACGGACCATTCAGTCTCTAGAAGACCTTTTGAGGGCATGTGTTTTAGAACAGAAGAGTAGTTGGGATAGCTTCCTATCGTTGATAGAGTTTACCTATATAACAATAGTTTTCACTCTACCATTGGCATGGTTCCCTACGAAGCTCTGTATGGTAGAAGGTGTAGGACTCCTTTGTGTTGGTTAGAACCCGGCGAGAGTCTTGTGCTAGGACCCGAGGTGGTGCAACAAACGATCAAGAAGGTCAAGTTGATCCGGGATAGGATGAGGACGGCCTAGAGTAGGTAGAAGAGCTATCATGACAAGAGGAGGAAGGACCTAGAATTTGAGGTTGGTGATCATGTATTCTTGAGGGTTACCCCACGGATCGGGGTTGACCGAGCATTAAAATCCCGGAAAACTCACACCCCGGTTTGTTGGTCCCTTTCAAATTCTCAAAAGAGTCGACCCTGTCGCATATCAAATTGCATTACCTCCATCTCTTTCTAATCTTCATAATGTATTCCATGTGTCCCAACTTCATAAATACGTCTATGATCCTTCTCATGTGGTCGGGTTAGATGACATCCAAGTAAAGGGAAACCTAACGTATGAAACACTGCCTTTGACGATTGAGGATCGACAGACAAAGCATTTAAGAGGAAAAGAAATCCCTTTGGTCAAGGTAATCTGGGGAGGTGTATCGGGAGAAGATGCAACATGGGAGCTAGAAAACCAGATGCGGGAAGCCTATCCGGCTTTGTTTGTATCAGGTAATTTCGAGGACGAAATTTCAAAAAAAAGGGTGGGAGTTGTAACACCCTGAAATTTTGATTTTCCTGAGCTGGACGTTTGATGTGTGTTATGTTGCTTGATTATTTGATTTATTTTGGTAATTGCTATTTGTTATGGTT
>QARZ01041024.1:37232-66280 GCA_013407115.1 Glycine latifolia
CTGCCTTGGTATGCGTGTTTAATGATGGATGTGGTTGCTGTCCGTGCACGTAAAGTGGACATGTCTTGTTAGCTGGGTATATATAGGAATCAGAATACGCAGCGGAAGCGTGTTCATTTTTCTTCTTCTTTGTACCTTTTTCTCCTTTCTTTTTCTCAAGCTTACCCACACCCTGAAACCGCTCCCTTCAACCGCTCTGAACCACCAAAGCTTGTCAGGGAACCCCTACGTTAAGAGGAACCTCGTGACTGGAGTGGAAGCTTTAGACCACTCTTCATAAAGTTCGAAGAGAACAGAGCCCAACCCTTTTCTTCTCGGCTTTTGCTAGGACGCTGCATTCGGGCAAGCTTCCGTTTAAGAAGATTGTGTTACAGCACCGCTGGGCTATACGAGCAAGACTCCGGGTTAGGTAAGGGAGAGTTTATTATGTTAGTAACAGCCTTAGATACCATAGTTGGGGGTCAGGGAGTCCAACTATGAAGATATCTGCATGTCCCTGTTGTGTGCTATTTTTCCAGAAAAACTATGCCTTGTAACGAATGGGATGTAATATGTTAATGTTTGTTGGTGTTCTTGCGTGAAGAATTTGATGGTGTTCTCGTGGGAGAGTTGATGTTGTAAGAACTCCCTGTGTATGCGTGTGAAGTCGGTACTTTGATACTGTAAACTCCCAAAACACCTTTTAGTAGTGTTTGTGGAGGTGCTAGATACCGGGATGGGTATTCTGGGCAGAGCTCATTACGTAGTATATACATATATGCGGAACGTGACTCCTAGTCCTTTGCTGGCAGATGTCAATATTCTGGGTTCCTTACCCAGGGTTGTTTCTTTAGAGCTGTTGAGTTCAAGTTTTTCTTTGTGAGCTACTGGGTTTTCTTACTCAGATGAGCTCGTTTCCTTTCCTTGTGAGCTATCGGGTTCCCTTACTCGGATGAACTCGTTTCCTTTATTTCAGAGAGCTATCAGACTCATAGAAAAGTGATCCATTTAAATGGCCCTGGCGCGTGGGTCATGCGTTGATGGTGTCAGATGTCAGATATTAGCTAATCATTATACACACTCGCTGCTGAGTACAGGTTAACTACCAAAAACCTACTTTGTACAACTCGGCATTCAAAATCCGTGAAACCTCGCGCATGTCCATGGTATTAACACAATCAAAAGTCTTACCGGTTGTATCGAGCAAGTGCTGCTTGTTTTAATCGATTACAAACTCATGTAATCGAATGCATAGTGTTGGGTTCGTCCTTGGTATTTTTATGAAGTCCAATGTCCGCCCTTGTCCACCCTTGTCCGACCTGGTTTGGATTCGTACCTCATAATCATGTAGTATCTAGGTGCCAACCCGGACACCCAATACTTTACACCGGCTTCCTAGTCTATGTTGTGTTATTATTGATGTGTATGTAATGAACACATATGATAATGTTGGAATAGTAAAAGGTTGGTTTATGAGATGATGACTTGTGCATTGATACCATGGGGGTTGTATGAAGAGTTACCTGTTAGTGATACAGTAGCGACGAGGCGGGTCGTTACACCAAACAGATATGAGACTCTTTAGTTGTAATGCATCAAGGAAAGTCACAGATAAAGAGAAACAAACTCAGTCTCCTCACTTGTAAGTATGAAAACTTCTCTATGGAAGAAAACAAAGACATACAATGCATATTTGAACATTCTTAAACCATTCTAAAAGAACTAAGATCCTTTGGTAAAACTTATGATAATTATAATCACATTGAAATTTTTTTGAGAAATCTATCTAGGAAGTGGAGACCATAGGTAACAACGTTGAGAGCTTTAAAGAATCTTAACTCTATGTCCCTAGAGGAACTTGTCGGTACCCTCAAGGTTCATGAACAAGAACTTTAGTAGTATGAAGGACTCAAAATAGAAAAGTATCTGGCTCTCAGTAGTCAGAATAACAAGAAGGCATAATCGTCCAAAGAACAAGTCTTGAGAAGTTCATCCAAAGAACTGGAAGTCAATGATTCATCTGATGATGAATCTGAAGGAAAGTCGGATGAAGATGAGTTCACCTTTATCTCTCATAAAATTCCTAAGATGTGGAGAAACAAAGGTGGGTCCAAGTGGAGAAGCTCCTTAAGAAGAATGCCAAGAGAAAACAAGGATAAAGACAAAAGCTCCATAATTTGCTATGAGTGCAAAAAGCCTAGACATTTCAAACGTTTGTCTAGATATGGAGAAGAGTAAAAATAAGAAGAAATTATTCAAGACTAAAGAAAAGAAGGGTCTTATGAGTATGTTGAAGGACGTAGACAACCCCTCGTCTGATGAAGACGATGAAGAAGCCAACATATGCCTAATGGCAGATACAACTTATGAGGGTCAAAATCAAACCAGAAAGATGAGGTAAATTTTGATGACATTGAATCTCTTAGAAAAGCTTATCATGAGCTTCTATCTAACTCATATTCCCTCAAAATCTTACAAAAATCTACTAAGATATTTCAAGAATCTACCAAAAGATCATTTAAAACTTGAGAAAATTCTTCATGATCAAGTAGATGTATCACTAGATGAGTCCACTCAGACATGTGAAGCTTGCATACCTCTTAAAGAAAAAGAGTCCAAGCTATGTCTTGAGATTGAAACAAGTGTCAATGAAAAAGTTACTTTTCTAAAGTGTAACGCCCTGCAATTTCGATAATTGAAAATAGATGTTTGATGTATTTCTTGTGTTATTTAATTATTTGATTAATTTAGATTAGTTGAATTGTTGTGTAAATTATCCTTGTGCAATTTTTTGGTGTGGATGTTAAGTTATGTGGAGTTTGTTTGAGCTGCATTGAAATTGTGATTTCGAGTTTGACCCAAAAACCTGTTTTGGTAACATTATAATTATGGATTGTTTAACCATTGGATAGCCGCCAAATTTTAAAGGTACACTCATAACCCAAATATGTAAATTTTGACCGTTGGGATTGGAGAAATAACATTTGAAGTGCGTGAGATATTAATTTTAATAGAAGTAGTGAAATTTCAAAAATTGGGTCAGCTCGCCCAGGCGAGCAAAAATTCGCTTGGGCGAGTAAAGGCGGCTACAAATATGTGCAGCAGCGTAAAAGCATGAAAAAGCCAACATTCTTCTTCCCCAAACAGCCACCCAACCCCTCACCCTCCTCCTTCTCCGCCACCAGCCACGACCACCGGTGACCGCCACGAGCTGCCGTTTCTTACCGTTGAACCACTGAAGGAGAGGAACACTTTAATCGAGCGGAATATTTAAAACTCAACTCAAGGATCTGGTAGAGAACGAAGCCTCCAATCCTCACTTCACGGTTTCTTTGAGGTAACCGTGTTTTCTATGCCTTCTCTTAGCTAGTATGAAGCCTCTCTTGGTATCTCTTGTGATTTAGGTACCATTATTGGGTGATTTTACACTTTCTTTGAAAACCCTTTGAAAATGAGACGATTTAAAAGTTTCCTCTTTTGATATGATCCCCAATAGGATTAGAAATTAGGATCATACTAGGAATGGAATTTCACACCCAGAATTCAGCCAACAACACGTCCTGTTAAGAATAGAGCATATCTCACGCTACAGAACTCGGATTCAAGCGTTATCAAAACGAGGTGAAAGATCGCTTTCTGAACTACGATTTTGGGTCAAGAAACACTGGAAACGGATACATATATCGTGCGTTTTGGTATGAAGTTAACGAAGACAGAAACTGGAAAATTTGCGGGTTTGGAAAACGAATCAAGATTTGGAAGGCGCCACAATCAGAGATTGATAAGCCTAAGAACGCCACAAGGATTAACACCCTTGATAAGTTCTGAGATTCTCAAAAAGAACCCTAGAGAAATTAGCCTCTAACCAAAAGGTTATCTTTGTATTATCAAAATTCTGCCTCCAACAAGCTATGATGTTCCCTTATATAGTGGGCATCATCCATCTAGGTTTTAACCTAATGGGCTTACAAACAAATGTAAATAGACAAATCAATAATCCAGCCCAATAAGCCTTATAACAAAATTTTATCTAAATATGAGGAAATAAAATTAAGTGCTGAATTGGCCAAGTAAAATAAAGCCTTCATGCATATCCATTGAGGCTTATTCTTCAAATTGAATTAAGTGTATCATTTTGGGCTCTTCTTCCTTTACACTTGGGCTTGTCTCAAGTAAAGTGGTCACCATGAGATTTAGAGCCTCTTTAGCCTTTTTAGCTTTTGATCTTGTCATTGGACCTCCAAGACCTTGTATGTCCTCCAAGTTTGTTGCCTTGGTCATGCCCCCTCCTATGTCCTCATCATCTTTATAATATTGATGTAATTTTTGTGACCTTCATTGAGTCCTAGTCACATTGGTGTGATTAGAATTTCAAAATGATGTCCTTTTGATGTGGACTTTCAAAACACCATTTTAGCCCCTTTTAAATTTGAGTGGGTATTTGACCCTGAATATTAATATTAACCATGTCTTTAAAGTTTATACTAAATTTTCTTCAATTTGGTATATAGAGCTCTGCGTTTGGACCAAAGCACGTGAACTTGAGAGAGTTCAAAACGATGATACAAGGAGCTAACAAAGGGAGATAGATAGGTAAAGAGAGTTTATTATTTGGTTATAGTTTTAGATACCATAGTTGGGGGTCAGGGAAACTAATTATGGAGATGTATGCTTGTCGCTGTTGTGTGCTGATTTTCATGAAATACTATGTTTTAAACTAATGGGATGCGACATATAGGCATGGCAACTTGACCCGCATTCGTGGGCATCCGTCTGAACCCGCTCCGATGTCAACGGGGAAAAACCGAGTTGACCGGTTTCGGGTTCGATTTTTCCCTGCCTGTTGAATTCGGGAGCGGGGGCAGGGACGGTTTTGGTAATGTTGATAATCGCCCCGCCCCGGCCCCCGCCATGCTATATTTAATTATTTACAAAAATATCTTTATATATGTGGAATACCTTGGGATAAAGGCTTAATTTTATTCAAGAATTAGGAGTATAACTAATTTTATTTTCCAGCAATAAACATCTAATGTTGAAATTTTATTGTAATTACATACATTTGAGACTTAGCGTGATCAAATTTTATGCTATGGTTGTTGTTTAAAATTAAATTTTTAATAGCAATTTTTAAGTGTTCAGGGGCGGGGCGGAGCGGGGCAGGGCAGGGAAAACTGACCCCCGTCGGGGGTGGGGAGGGGGCAATTTTTTTAGCCCCATCGGTTTTCGGGGGCGGGGGCGGGGGTGGTATAAGTAAAAATCGCCCTCGACCTGCCCCGTTGCCATGCCTAGCGACATATTTATTATTGATGTATGTTTGTTCTTGTTGTGTGCTTGTTTTCAAGAAAAATTGTGTTTTTAACTAATGGGATACAATGAATTTCTTATTGATGGATAAAACTGTGAATGATGTTGTTGTTGTAATGATTGGATTTTTGGGAAAAGTTTTAATTACAGAGGAGACTCTGCCAAAAATTTTATTATATATTCTCCTATTTAATTATTTATTATATTTTTAAATGGGCATAAGAATGTGTTTTCTATATTGTAGTTGTAACGACCCGCCTTGTCGCTACTGTATACTAACTCTTAATTACTCTGATAACCGATTTTGATGAAAATCCCTTATAATTAATATGAAAATGGTAGTAAGTTTTTCGTAAATAAATAATCATCACCATGAAGCAAATGCGTAGATAAAAGTACATTTAAACCTTGCAGTTCATTCACAAATAGAAACATAATTTAGTTGTATTTAGAATTATCCACATCTGAATGTACTAGTTCTTCAAAAGAAAACAAAATACTAATCTATAGAAGAGTTGACTATCAACACAACTCTTATCCGAAGTCTGATCCATCGTCATCACGACGGCTCCAACCAAAAAGAGATCTTCCTCCAAGTTACCTAATGCTGTCTGTCTGCTCACACTAACGAAAGTTCATGATCATCACAAGTACCAATCCACACGGTACAAACAAAGCACAAGTGAGTTTATCATGTAAAAACAACAAGTAATAGATAACAGTAGTTAGGGAAGGCAATCCAACACATCACAACACCCAATCCTTTCATCACGCAACAACAAGGACAGTCATCCAAATACATTCCACAGTCAACCTATAATGCTTAGAATGATGCATGCTCCTGACTGATCTCTCAACATGCAATGTGGTACCATCTCGGAAATAGTCCAACACAGGAAGATGATGCAACAGGATGTCAGGGTCACTCTGCCATGCAAAGGCCGCTCCCTCCCACTGGTGATCAGCCATGGTTCTTAGTAAAGGGGTTCCAAACAATTGTGCCCCCCAAGTACCTCCGTACTCTGAAGCCAATCATCCTATTTCCGTAAAATAAATGAAGTATGTCACATGGGCATCATCAATGCATGACTCGGCCAGGAACAAATCCTTCCTCGCAAGGGTGACCCGCCATGCACCCCCCATGAACATACATACCGCCCCAACATGGGTTCACCGATGCAATAACCGTGGCTAGGAACAAATCCTTCCTCACAAGGGTAACCAACTGATCATTGCACCATCCGGTATATGCATAGCACACAACCACAACATCATCAATGCTATCACCTCAGATACCAACCTTCACTATTCCAATATTATCATATACAATCATTACTTACACATCAATCGTAAACACCACGTAAACTAGTGAGCCGAGATGGTTCACTAACCAGGCAACACTAGCCCTGCAGCTCTAAAGAAAGAAACAAGCTCAACAGCTCTAAAGAGAAGAAACAAGCCCGGGTAAGGAACCCCGTCACTCTAAAGAAGGGAAACAAGTTCAACATCTCTAGAGAGAAGAAACAAGCCCGAGTAAGGAACCCGATCACTCTAAAGAAGGGAAACGAGTTCAACATCTCTAGAGAGAAGAAACAAGCCCAAGTAAGGAACCCAGTCACTCTAAAGAATGGAAAAGAGTTCAACATCTCTAGAGAGAAGAAACAAGCTCGAGTAAGGAACCCGGTCACTCTAAAGAAGGGAAACGATAGCACTAACTCGGTAGATTTCACCTCCACAAACATACCGTCAAAAGGTGTTTTGGGAGTTCACAGTAGCAGACATCAACTTCACGGACAGGGGATACTTACAACATCAATATCTTCACACAAAATACCATCAATCAAAACATTCCGCATCCCATTCGTTAAAAGACATAGATTTTCTTGAAAATCCGCACACAACAAGAACATGCAATTATCTTCATAGTTGGACTCCCTGGCCCCCAACTATGGTATTTAAAACTGATTATCAACAAAATAAACTCCCCTTACCTACCTAGGAGTCCTTCTATTACAGTCTAGCGATGTTATAACACTTATCATTTGAAGCGTGAGCTTGTTCGAAACAGCGCTCTCAAGGGAGCCAAGAAAAGAAAGGCTGGGGTCCGTTATCGTTCGAACTTCAAGAAGGGTTTTCAAAGACTTCTGCTCCGATCACGAGGTTCCTCTTGGCGTAGGGGTTCCATGGCAAGCTACGGTGGTCCTTGGTGGTTCAGAGTGGTTGAAGGGAGTGGTTTTAGGATGTGGAAAGTTAGAGAGAAAAGGGAGAGGAAAGCACAAAAGAAGAAAGAACACGTTTCCGCTGCGCCACTCTAATACTTATATATATAGATGACTTCATAAGTTCACTTAGCGTGTACGTACAACAACCACAGACCAAACAAAGTTGACTTTTCACCAAATACTCATACCAAGACAAAAGTTTAACAAAACAGCAAATAATGAAATAAATTAAACAATCAAGCAACATAACACACCTCAGACCTCTAACTCAGAAACTCAAAATTTCAGGGTGTTACAGTAGTCTTCCTCTTTAATTTAGAATTTTCCTAAAATACCAGTCTCGTGGTAATTGTTGATTTTAAGGGAAGTTGCAAGAAGATTGAAGCAAGGTTGAAGGCTTGATGATGTTTTAGTTTTTTACATGCCCAATCATTTAAAGGCATTTGTAATTTGTCTAAGTGGTTCAAGTAAATTGCCTTGTGATCTTTCATTAGCATGTGCATTCTCATGATCATGCATACATGGTTTTCAGTCTCAAAAAAATCAAATGGTTTTATAAGAAATTAAGTTCTCAATGGCTAAGTCTTTTAAAAAAAAAGCAAAACTTACTGCTTTAATCGATTACACAAGCAGTTTAATTGATTAAAGACATTCATACTATTTTGGAAAAGCCTTGAAGAATAGTTTAATCGATTACAGGCTTCTTGTAATCGATTACACAGTGTTTTATGAAAAACCATGCATCATTGGAATAATCGATTACCTCATTATGTAATCGATTATCTTAATTCGTTTGTCTTGATGTTGTTCTGGTTTAATCGATTACTGTACGATTAAATCGATTATTTTGTTCATGAAACTATTTCCAACAAGCTGATGAACACATTAATCGATTATTTAGTTGCTTTAATCGATTACATTTGGCAACTTAATCGATTAGACCAGTGGATTAATCTATTATTGTCAGTTAATTCTGTTTTATATAAAGCTTTGTGAGTCTATTCTCTATAAATACATTATTGAACAAATTGTTCTATAAAGATGAGTGATTTACCCAAAAGACAAAAAGCTTTCTAAGAGTTTCAAAGACTGATTTCAGAGTGAAAAACATTTCTTGTAAGGATCAAGAATTCTGATTTTTTGTGAAGATGTGTTAAAGAAAAGAAAGTTTTCAAGATAGTGATTCAGAGCTATTATTTTTACAACCTGGAGAGTGTGGTAATCTCATTTCATTTCATTCATTCATACATGGAAGATCACAGGTTGTGTTTATCTTGAACATATCTTTTTAGATGTTCTAACATTTTCTATTGAATTGTGATATATCAATTTGTTTCGTTTCAAGCATACTAGAGTAGGGTTCTCTAGGTTTGGGGTTCTGAGTAGAGTTCTCAGTATCTTGGTGATTTGTATTCTAATAGGGTTTTAAATTCAGTATCTTTGTCTAGTGTTGATAAAGAGAGTCACTTGTGAATTGCTTGTAAAAGATTCTTTGATATAGTAATTACTCTAACCTAGTGTGGGTTGGAAGCAACTGGATGTAGCCTCCAAAGTTGAGAGGTGAACCAATATAATTACATTGTCTCTTGTTTAAAATTCTTTATGTTTCATTACATGTCTTTGTGAAATCAAGTATTATTATCAAAGAAACATTTTCTGTCATTGCATTCATAACAAAGGTTGATCTTGGGTGAAGAAAGATTTCTGAATTTGAAAAAAAGGTGAACTAGTGATACGATCCAAAGTTTTAATTCCGCAATTTGTTTCAGAAAGTTTTAAATATCCGGTTTGAACCAATTCACCCCCATCTTGGTTCATTTGCAGTGTATTCATTGTATTTTCAGTAATATGGAATGTGAATGATGAGGTTTGTGATGTTAATGATGATATTGAAATGACATTATGTTGATGATTATATTAATATGAGATGATATTGATGTTTAGGATGATGATGTTGAAATGAAATGATGTTGATGTTGTTGATGATATTGAAATGAAATGATATTGATGCATTGATGATATTGATGTTGATGATGTCATCGTGATGGATGTATGTTGTACATGGGGTGCAATGACCTGTTGGATATCCCTACGGGGAAGAGTTTATGAATTTTAAGCATTCTTGAAGAAAGAAAGGGATTGCTTAGAATTCCGGTCTCTATTCACGATCAGTGCATTGATGAGCCCATGTTTGTATGCTGTGTATGTACATGGGGGGTGCATGACTTATTGGATATCCTTATGAGGAAGAGTTTACGAATTTTAAGCATTCCTTGAGAGGAGAAGAGATGGCTTAGGATTCCGGTCTTTATCCACAATCAGTGCATTGATGAGCCCATGTTTAATACTTTATAATTGCATGGAAATAGAATGAAGCCAGTGTTGAAAGTTCGAAAAAAGCCACCTTTGGTCCCATCGCGGTGTGCTCACATGAGGGTAAAAACAAAATTTTTGATTCGGAAACATAGACCATCTATGCACCTCATGTGTGTGTGCTTAGGAATTACTCATTGAAACATGCTAGGGTTTTAGAAATACCTTTATCACTTGAAGGCTCAAAGAAGATGACACCCTCCAATGGTGATCCACACGGTTATCTCCTTCTTGCAAGTGAGAACTTCTTCTCCTTGATTCCTCCTTCTCCTTGGTGACTTGCTAGGCGCATGCAAGGTGTGAGGCTTTCAAGTATTTGGTTTCTTTTCTCAAGACTATGATGGTGACTTGAGGTTAGGTGAAGGTGCAGCAAAAGAGGAGAGAATATGAGGGAGAGGAAAAGCTAGAACTTGATTCAAAATCAAGAGAGGGGGCGAAAAATCTTCATCTTCTTCTTCCTCATATAGGTGCCTATTTAAGGTGAGATGAGGTTGTTGCATTGCATTATTCTCTCACTTCAAATCAGCCCAAGTTGTTGGGAAAAATCTAGCAAGATTCTTAAAAAAATGCCATCCTCTCTCCTTCATCCCTCCAAAGTTTGTTGC
Source organism: Glycine latifolia (assembly GCA_013407115.1). Lineage (NCBI taxonomy): Eukaryota > Viridiplantae > Streptophyta > Magnoliopsida > Fabales > Fabaceae > Glycine > Glycine latifolia. Next base: position 47,719 of record QARZ01041024.1, read on the forward strand.
AACAATAACTTATTTGAATTCAGAATTCAAATGATAATGTTGTTGAGAGAATCTTCATCCAATCTTTATTGGATAATTCATTTAGATAATATGAATTATTCTCAACAGCCAATGTTTGTTGAGAGAATCTTCATCCAATCTTTATTGGATAATTCATCTAGATAATATGAATTATCCTCAACAACCAATGTTGTTGAGATAATCTTCATCCAATCTTTATTGGATAATGCATTTAGATAATTTAAATCATCCTCAACAATCTAACCTCATAGAATTTAAAGTTTTCAAATTTGAAATTTAAACTCAAATATAAATTCAATCTTATCCCAGTTCGCAATTTGAATTTGAATTCGAATTCAAAATTCAAAATATCAAATTTGCCCAAAACTTATTTTGGTCAAGTCAACTCCTTGACTTACTAGGATTCATGACCCAAGGCCCTGTTAGTATATGGATGTCCTAGAGACAATCTTTTCATTAGATTAGGACGTACATGTATTTTTCATATTGTCATGAATAAATTATAAGTGCTCTTTATCTTGTTTCATATTCTGTCTCGATATAATTATTAATATATGAGTAACTGGATAAAACCCTTGGAATAGAATAGGTATCTTTTGAATATCAGTGATGGGATCACGATCATGAGGATTCAAGGATACCAGATGTCTACTCCTAAATTTTCAGTTCCTAGTCTAGAGACACTGAGAATGGGGATCAGCGATCTCGGGTAAGACTAGCACGACTTATCTACTTGTATGCAGATACAAGGTAAAGACCTCATGAGCTACAGACATGGAGATGTCTTAGCTAAAGTCGTGAGTGGACCTATAAGGGTATAGCTCGCACTGAACGGACCCACAAAGAGACTCTATGAGGAAATCTCACAGATAGTATCATTAGAGTAGTCTCTTATTATTTGGGTATGTCTTTCCTTAGACTAGAAGTTTTCACCTAAACTGTGTTCTAGAAGACATGCTTTGATTACCTCGCCTGCCTGAAACATGGAGACACATAGGTATACCTTTGGGCATGTCCTGAAAGAACACGAGTCTAGGGTGACTAGCTGAAGGAATTCGTCAAATCTCTGTGAGAGATTAGGTTATCTGTAAACCGGAGAAATTGGGATGACATTTACGGGACTCGGGAATCTATGCATAGTAAAAGAAATCATGAGATGATTTGCCTTTAGAGTCAGTAAAATTGGAGACTCCCTATTTCGTATTAAAGCTTACCCTAGACCGCAAGGGCTGATACGTTTCCTTACCCTAGGTTTTATGGGAAGGTAACCGAGAAGAAAGGAAATACATACGGAAACCAAATAGATTTAATAGGATGATCTTGTCATTTACCTAACTAGTTCTGGGGCAATAAAGCATTGCTAGTGCTCTGTGTTGTCATTAAATGGGTAGTGGCCTTGTTGGGCCCAAACTCATTTATGTTAGTAGCTATGTTGGGCCTAATGGGTCACACACTAATACTTTATTGTCATGACATTATAGCATTAAAGGTTTTGGGCCTAATAATGATTGTTGGCCCAAGAAATGTAAAAGATAGGAACACTTCACACTTAACCAAGAGGGGGGTGAATTGGTTAGGCTTGGTAAATTAAAATTTCCTTTAACAAAATCAGAGTTTCCCCTTAGGATCTTTATTACTTTTGAAACCAAGAATACTTATTCAATCAAATGCTCAGCCCAAGGTATGCAATTGTTCAAGAATAAGTTGATAACCAATACAAGACAATCAATATATTTGGGAAATAAGCAAGCACGGATTTAAACACAAGACACAAGAGATTTATACTGGTTCACTTCAAACACTATGAAGCTACATCCAGTTTTCTTCCACTCAACACTAGAATGGAGTTCCACTATTGCAATTTTCAGTCTTACAAGTAATTACAAAGTCTCCCTTTATCAACCCTAGATAAAGTTCAGAAACCTAAAACCCTATTAGGTTCTTAGAGACCAACCCACTGAGAACACTACTCAGCACACCCCTAGAGAAACCCTTTCTCTAGATTATAAGTAAGAAAGCCAATTACAATAGAAATTCAAATACAATTCAAAACAGAGTTACAAACCCAAAGCTAAGGAAAGAATTCACCTGATGATCCAATGAATGATGATGCATATGAATGAATGAATCAGGTTTAAAGATGAACACAAAACTCAGAACAACTCATTCCTTAAGCTTTGAAAAGAAACTTCTTGCTTCAAGAATCAATCAATAACCCATAGATGTTTTAATGTAAGCAAGAGCACTCAGAACCCAGAAATCCCCAAGAAAGTATTTAGAATGCTTTATGTTAGCTCAGAATTCGAAATTGACAAGTTACAAATCAAGCACAGTAAGAGTTCTATTTATAACAAACTTTTACAACTGTCAATAATCGATTAAACGCACCTAATAATTGATTATTTATCATATGTAATCGATTAAATAGCATATGTAATCGATTAATCTGTTCAATAACATTCTGGGTATGGGCAACGAACTAAATAATCGATTATTCCGTCTTGTAATCGATTAACACAGTGAGCTTTAGAAAAACTTGAAGTTCAGAGTGTAACTTAAAATGCATTGTGTAATCGATTACCGTATTTTGTAATCGATTATGACAGACAGTTTCATAAAACTAGAAACAGCCAAATGAACTATGTAATCGATTACGGATTTTGGTAATCGATTAATGTATAACAAATAGTTAAGCAAAAGTTTATAAAGTAATCGATTACAAGTATTGGTAATCAATTAAGGCAGTGAGTTATGGTTTTCTATTTGGCCTTTGTAATCGATTACAGTCTATTGGTAATCGATTAAAATGTTTATCAAGGCAGTTTATATGTAGATTAAGGTAAAATAATCGATTAATCCGATACGTAATCAATTACATTGTTCTTGAAGAGTTTTCCAGAAAGAGCTAAGAACAAAGTAATCGATTATATGCTTAGGTAATCGATTAAATAGTAGAAGCTTGTATTTTTCCAAAAACCTTTGTTTTAAATCAACCTTTTAATCAAATTATCAAAGCCTTGTTAATTCTATAACTCTAGTTGAAAGTCTAAATGAATGATATGAATGCAATGCACTTGGATCACCAGAAATGCTTCTTCCTTTTACAATTAATCACAAATTAATCTTCAAGTCTTCAAGGCATGTTGAAAGTTCAAAACCAAGCTTGATCTCTTGTCCATTCTTCAAGTGACTTCTTTGAAACCAACAAGAAAGAGTTTGGATACCTATCTTAAAGAGAGAGGGGCGCATGAATGGAGTTAATGGGCTTGGATAGTCCAAGACATTATTAATTAATTTAAATAGTTAAAATAATTATCTAATATTTAAATTTGATAATTTAAATTTTGAATTTAAATATGAATTAACTACAGTAGTTAGTTTCATATCAAAAGGAGAAGATAAGAGCTAGATTTGAATTTGAATTCAACTAGCATCTTATCGTGATCATGTCCTAGATTTTAGGAAGAAGTTTGAGGGCTGATTATAGGGCTTACATACGGCTGATATTTAATTATTATTTGGCAAAATAATTCCCAAGTAATTGACTTGGTCTTAGGAGGATATGATAGGAGGTTGTTGGCAATTTTTGAAATACAATAACTCTATCTTTTCTTCACGTGTGGGATGCTCATAATCAGATTTTTTGGTTACTCAAACTCTTCTATAAAGTATGTTCTTGTGATCATAGTTCTCTAAGAGTTTTTGAGAAAAAAAACCTATCTATCTTCCTCCCTTTTCACGTGCCCCTTTGTGTGAGTTTTGACTGAAAATTCAGCCACCAATATCATCTATTGGTGAGTCTTTTAGATAAGTAAAAACACTTTAAAACCTAACCTTCTTCCTCTCCATTGGTGCGCCTAGCTTGCCTCCTTTGGTGTTTGTTGGTGGCCTTCAAGAAGTGTCCTTGAGTCTTGACAAGAAGTGGTGTGGATCAACATTAGAGGGCTTGTATCTTCAAGCCTATCCTTGATCATCAAGTTTTGAATATAAACAAGGTAACATCTATGTCTTAAAGAATGATTTTTGTGTGGTATGTGTGTTTCCGCTTGAAATTTTTTTGTTTTCTTCTCACATGCCTTCAGGCTTCAAGGCCCTATCTTTCAGGCCCATCGGGCCTGTCAACACATTTGGGCCCATTAGTGGAGAAACTAATTTCACCACTAATGCCCCAAATATGGTGCATGATTCAAGTGGGCTTGAAGTCCAACTCTAACCCACTTTAACTCATAGTCTTGATAAATCCCAATAACTAATTATTGGCTCAAACTCGCTATAACTTACAATAAAGAATAACCCTTGTGTGTGACTCATTAGGCCCAATTAGTCACTGACATAAATAAACTTGGACCAATTAAACTCTTTTAACGGACCCAATTCATATAATGGCCACATAAGACACCAACAATGCTCTGCGGCCCCAGAACTAATTGAGTTGATCAAGTGATCTAGCTTTCTATTAGACTCTTGGCAAGCGTACCAATTTGTCGTTGTAAGTTACAAAATTTATAAAAGTTCATCTCCACAGGGACTGCAGTTTACTTTAGTTAATTTAAATAGAATTCAACAGTTTAATAGTTTATGTATAAAGATTGTAAGCGAAAGTTCATTTGGTTGTGTGATAACGAAACATACTAATAAAGAGAATGAAAATCTAACGGATACGAAAACTACAAAAGCAAATAAAAGTGAGTTTAATTTCAGGAAAAGTGGAGGATTGGATTTCATCGTTCTTACCCTTAATATTCTATTAACTTTATCATGCATAGATCATTTTCTATCCTTATTGATGCACACATTAAATTACCCCAAATCGATTCCTCGCATTTGAGAATCCTAAGAATATTTACTAAATATCGATCTCTCGCATATCGAATAAATATCCCAACATTAAAATCATAATCGCGTGCTTTATGCAATCAGAATGTTATGCCCTATTCCTAGCAACGTAACATAACGAGTAAAATCATTCAGTTCAAACCCTAAGATTACTTTCCAGTCTCACTTAGGATTAAATTCATGAAACTAGTGATCAATTAGAATCAAGCATTAAGGGCAAAATGAATTTACCAATAAGGAATAGAAATGATACATGCATAAATAAATATTAAAAGAGAGACATAGGGTTAAGAAGATTACATTCAATCCTTAGAGAAGCTTAGGCAACCATGGAGAGAACCTCCTCAAGAGAAGAATTGGTGAAGCAAATCATCACCGCTTCTTTCCAACAGAGTCTCCCCTATAATCCTCACCTCTCTCACGCTCCTAAGCTACCTACTAACAATATTTGAAGAGCCTAAGGCTGAGAAACAAGCTAAGAAGCAAGGAATGTGAAAAATGGAAATTCCCTTCCTCTCAAATTCGTGGCCTATTTATAGGTTTCTTCATCCTACTAGCTTCACTCGCCCAGGCGAGTGGTTTATTCTTTGTTTGCTCGCCTGGGCGAGCTTATCTCTATCTTCTTGGAACTTGGTGCTCGCCTGGGCGAGCCAAATACACTGGAATTGGTCGCCTAGGCGAGTTAAAAACTTAGCCCTGAAGAATGCTTTGGGCCTTGATGGATTTTGGGCCTTTTTTGCTTGTAACACCTCCCATGTTTGCTTTTTAAGCCCTTCTTGTTTGCTTTGCTTGTTCGGAAGCTTCAGAATTCCTCAAACCTATCAAAATGCAAAATATGATTGGACAAATCTTCCAAAACATGAAAACAACATTCATCAAATGTACTAATTACAAACTAACTAGGTTTTAGGGCAATTTCATAGATAAATTTAGTGAAAGCCAAAGATAAGTGCCTTCATTGTAGTCCTAATTTTACTAAGATATGGCACTTATCAATTCCTCCCAACCTAGAATTTTGCTTGTCCTCAAGCAAGTAACATAACAAAAATATACTTAAAATATGAACATGCTTTGTAAAGAATCAACTTTTTCAGAGTGATCAGAACAAAATTTTCAAATAGTTAACCTTGAGAATTTTGAAAGTACAAAAGATGGAATTCGTAAAACCAAATGAGATTAAGATCAATTCACATTTCATTTTTAAATAATATCAGAGAAAATACTTGATTGATTCAAATAGAGGAAAACCTCTCAAAGATGTTTAATTCTCACACGGGTATTTGTTTATTCTCAATTCCAACACTGATATGTCATAGTTTGATTTTGCAGTTCATTTCCCATCAAATCATAGTGCATAATTATCATGGATCATTAGGGCTTTTATGGCTGGGCCTGGCTAGAAATGAATCTTGGTTTTTCTCGATATTCAGAAAAATACCTTGTGAATAGGAGAGCAAGAATAAGGATACAACTATCATCACTTTCCTATTTCTTTTGTTTTCTACCAAGATATCCATTTTTCTTATCAAACCTTTCATTCATACCTTTAAAAAAAATACTATAATTTAGAGCACAAGGAATTTTTATTTCCTTTTTCTTTCTTTCTTTTCTTTTTCTTTTCTAGCCTTTAACTCACATGAATAGCCACAAAATCTTTTTCATCACATTTAGCTACCCAACTGATACAAGTTTTCAACAAAATAACATCCCTTTTTTGCTCTCCTAACCTTAGGTATGGTAGGGAATTCTTTTTCCAGGTCAGGGTTCCAAGAAAACATCAAGTGTTTGGCTCAAAAGGGTTTGCAAAATGGTAATTTTATTATATATTTGGCATACCTTTTTGGCCAGTGGCTAAAAAATGTACAAAAAGAAAGAAGGCCTAAATCATATCCATGAATCATATGTTATGACAATTAGAAATTTATGCAAAATTAACTATAAAACAGATCAATGAGGACACTCAATATGATTTCTGTGGTTGCACACACTCACGTTAGCTCAAGGTCTGTTTTCTTATTCAAATCAAATTAGTATTTTCAAAAGATATCTTTTTTTTTTCAATTCCATGTAAAGAGTTCTGCCTTTCATTTTGGTTTTTTGGAAAACCATTCATTTTTCTTTTCATTTCTCAAAGTTTCCGAAAAAAAAATTTGTTTTTGTGATCTGATCCAAAAAAGTAAGTTTTAAAAAAAATATTTATCTGTTGATTCTTTTCAAAACAATATTCAAGAAAAAAAATTCTTTTTAAAGCCCCAAAAAGAGTTTCTATATACAACTATGTTCTTTTTAAGCAAAAAATTTAACCGAAAATCTTATAAATATTCCCAAAAAAGAAGGAACCTTGTGTGTTCCTTATCAAAGTGCACTATCTCCAAAAAGAACATAAATGTGCACAATGGATCATCAGTCTAACATACTCACAAAATGAAATAGTTCAAATAGCAAAGAAAAGTGATCATAGTCAGATAATTAGATATTCAAGAAAGCGGTAAATAAAAGGGAAAAATAAATGTCACTGATTTTGGACATCAACGAGATAATCTGCCAAATTATGCATTAAGTCCTCATCTTCTGCTGCTTCTTCTCCCTCACCAACTTCCCGGTCAGCTGCAGGGCCTTCATCAGCCACAGGATCCTGATCAGCCCTAGGTCCTGCTGCCTCCTCCTAAAAAATGGGCCTATCCCCAGGCCAAGCAATATGAGCTCTGAACTGGTCGGGAGTGGGCCATGGAAAGGGGTTCGGATCCTGTCTATGCTGATGCAGTGTACAGTTGTAGAAGCTTTCATTTAACTGCATTTGGCCTCTATAGTTTACAACCTGCTAATCAGCTACATGTTGCATGTAAGTATTCATCTGGAGCTCCATTCTCTATAGATGTACTGTAATGGAGTCCAAAGATGCTGGCTCTAGTGGCTACTGCTGCAGAACCTGTCTAGCCAAACAATATTTTTCAATAAAGGCTCTATTGATGGGAGGTCTGATGGTCTTGGAAGGTTGCACCTGGATTCCATAGAGTTGGCATAGTCCAGTGATTAGAGCAGGGAATCCAAGTGCCCTGTTGGCCTTCTCCGGGTTAAGCGGATGCCTTGGTGGCTCTAAGATCACAAACTGATGAATAGCATCCGAAATTAACTGGGCCACATCAATACTGATCTGTGTAATACAACTAAAAACTAGCTGGCATTTTAGCATAGGTAGATCAGAGTTATGGTCACTTGGAAGTATATTACTCAAGAGAAATGTCATCCAAATTTGAGTTAAAGTAGTCATGTTAGTTCTCATTAGCCTTACTCCGTTACCTGCAATGTTTCTAGCAAAATCACAGCCTGGGATGCAGAGGAGCTGAGTCATAACCTGTTCATCAAAGTTGACGCATTAGCATAGAATTCTAAGACAACTACTAGATTAAATTTGTGCATCGGAGTGGCTAGTTGTCTCCATCTGCACCTGTTAAGCTCCGCTGTGAATTCAGGGTATTCTCCATCCATCAATTGAACTTTTCTTTCTTTGAGAAACGACCAATTTTTTATTATCTCAAAACGTTGTTGGTGTTCTCTGCTTCGGAACCTCTGCTCATCAAATATGAAGTCTTTAGGAAGGTCTGAACTGGATCCCTCCCCTGCATGCCTAGCTCGTTTAGAAGGGAGTTTCTTGGGAGCCATCTGAAAAAATATCTCAATATAGAACAAAATGAATATGATAAGATTCAAGAGAATAATTTTTTTAGATTTGTTTAGTATTCCCAAAATGAATTTGAACAACATGTAAAATGCATATGTATGTGTGCTAGCAATTTTCAGCCTTTCAAAGTGCATAAGTCATGCACCATTCCAAAACTTTTTACACTTACTACATTATTTGCTTCAGCAAAATGCAGTATCCTAAGTGCATTATTTGTAATCTTTGACATTGTGAGTGAAAATTCCAAGTCATGCACAAAGGAGTAAATTAAGCTTGAAGTCTATCATGCACAATTTTGAAATCTAACATACATTCAAGCTTTCTTTCTAGAAGAATGGAGTAATTTTCGTGCAACAATAAGAACAAAACCATGGCTGTTTTTCATTGTGGCATTTCACCAAACGCTTGGTAGGCACACTTTTTGGTGGATGAAAATGAATATGTTTTGCACATAACCTACACTAAATTTGCAGAAACAAGACATAGGAGTAGAGAAGAAGAAATTTCAGAATTTTAGAGCAAGCACAAAATCAAAACAACAAAAAAATTCATAAAGTGACTTATGTGACCTAAGTTTAGAAGTAGACAACAATCATACAATTGAAATGAAGGCAAGACAGTTTAAATGAAAACATGTGGAAGATGAGTTCAAGTGAGTGTGAAACACTTACCTTAAATACCAGAAATTAAGAGATGTGGGAAGAGAGTAGCGCTTGGGCGAGTTTTGGGAAGGAAGAAGATGATGAAAAGGTCACCACAAGCAAAATGACAAGTGAATGAAAGTGACTTTGGTGAAATTATGATTTTTAAACTTTGATGTTCTTGCTTCAGATGTAGGCTCGTCCAGGCAAGCATTTTATGCATGGTTCACTCGCCTGGGCGAGTTAAACCCAACTTTTTTTTTTGGAATAATTAAAATAGTGTTTTAAGTTTCTAATTATTTGTTACTTTAACTACTCTATATTTATATAAGCAAAATATTAAATAAAATTATAAAGCATATAAGAAGAAGGGTTAGAATGTACTAGGTTGCCTCCTAAAAGCGCTTCTTTAATGTCGTCTTAGCTGGACGCTTTTGTAGCTCAAATTTCTTGCAATTGTACCACAGTGGTGAGTCTTTCAACATCACCACCCAAGTAGTGTTTGATTCTGCTACCATTTACAGTCCATGTTCTGCTTATGGCTGGATGGATACTTGTTTAAAGATAAAAGATTGTGTTTGCCTCAAAGTTCTTTGCGTGAACTCATGATTTGTGAAGCTCATAAAGGGGAGTTAATGGAACACTTTGGGGTTGAAAAGACTTTAAACATTTTGCATGAACATTTCTTTTGGCCTAAAATGAAACATGATGTCATCAAATATTGTTCTAATTGTATTGTGTGTCATAAGGCTAAGTCCAAAGTCATGCATCATGGTTTATATACTCCTTTGCCAATTCCTACCTCACCTTGGACCGATATTTCCATGGATTTTGTACTTGGTCTTCCAAGGTCCAAGAGAGGCAAGGATTCTATTTTTGTGGTTGTTGATAGGTTTTCCAAGGTGGCACATTTCATTCCATGTCACAAGGTAGATGATGCTTATTATGTGGCGGATCTTTTCTTCAAAGAAGTAGTGCGTCTTCATGGATTACCTAGGAGTATTGTGTCGGATAAGGATTCCAAGTTTTTGAGCTATTTTTGGAAAACCTTGTGGCGTGTCATCAAAGGTGATTTGAAAACTTGGGAAGAATGGTTACCCCATGTTGAATTTGCTTATAATAGGGTAACCAATTCTACCACTTCTTTTTCTCCTTTTGAGGTTGTTTATGGTTTTAATCCTTTATCTCCTCTTGATTTAATTCCTTTACCTAATGATTCTTCTATTTTGAGCAAGGATGGGCTTTCTAGAGCCACTTTTGTTAAGGATCTCCATGAGAAGGTGCAGAATCAAATTGAGAAGAAAATGGAGCAATATGCATGACATGCCAACAAAGGGAAAAAGGCTATGGTATTTGAACCGGGTGATTGGGTTTGGTTACATCTAAGAAAGGATAGGTTTCCTTTCCAAAGGAAATCAAAACTTCAACCTTGGGGTGATGGACCTTTCAAGGTTCTTGAGAGGATTAATGACAATGCCTACAAGATTGACTTACCAAGTGAGTATGAGGTGAGTTCTAGTTTTAAGTCGCTGATCTTTCTCCTTGTGATGTAGGTGTTTTGAATGCAAATCCGTGGACGGATTCTTTTCAAGAAGGAGGGGATGATAGAGGGCTATCTAAGGATCAAGCAAAAGGTCTAGAAGGAGAGCTTGAAGCACTTCCTTTGGTGAAATTTGAAGGACCCATGACAAGACCTAGAACCCAAGCCATTCAAGATCAAGTCAAAAGTCTTGTCTGTTGTAATAAGCAAGTGCTATCTGTACTCAATTACACAAGCAAATCCTGTCTATTTTAATCGATTACAACGTTGCTGTAATCGATTACACAGTGCTGAAACGCTCTGTTTTAATCGATTACGCTTCGTTTTAATAGATTATTTTCATTTAAAATGGTAGTGCTTCTATAGATTTTTGTTGTTTTTGTAATGGACTTTGATATTTCCACAAATAGGCTTAAACTTACATTTTTAGGTGTTTATTAGAGGCCTAGCCATATAAATACTCAAACTTTGCCATATAAATACTCTTGTTGGTTCTTGAGTGAAACCAAATTGATTCTTATCAAGGAAGCTTTCCTTTGTGGCGAATCCTTCTCCGACTTATCGCTCCGTTACGGATCGTGGCGTCATTCCTAATCATTCCGTAATCTTCTCCATTTTTTCTATTTGAGTTTCAAACCCCAATTCATGGAGTCTTGAAGTTTGCAATTCGAAAACGATCCAAGCCAAGCATTCATGCCTTGGTAGTCATCAATTAAGGGCAGAATGAATTTACCAATAAGGAATAGAAACGATTCATGCATAAATAAATATTAAAAGAGAGACATAGGGTTAAGAAGATTACATCCAATCCTTAGAGAAGTTTAGGCGACCATGGAGAGAACCTCCTTAAGAGAAGAATTGGTGAAGCAAATCATCACCGCTCCTTTCCGACAGAGTCTCCCCTATAATCCTCACCTCTCTCACTCTCCTAAGCTACCTACTAACAATATTTGAAGAGCCTAAGGCTGAGAAACAAGCTAAGAAGCAAGGAATGTGAAAAATGGAAATTCCCTTCCTCTCAAATCCATGGCCTATTTATAGTTTTCTTCATCCTGCTAGCTTCACTCGCCCAGGCGAGTGGTTTTTTCTTTGTTTCCTCGCCTGGGTGAGCTTATCTTTATCTTCTTGGAACTTGGTGCTCGCCTGGGTGAGCCAAATAGAATTGGTCGCTTGGGCGAGTTAAAAACTTAGCCCTGAAGAATGCTTTGGGCCTTGATGGATTTTGGGCCTGTTTTGCTTGTAACACCACCCATGTTTGCTTTTTAAGCCCTTCTTGCTTGCTTTGCTTGTTTGGAAGCTTTGGAATTCCTCAAACCTATCAAAATGCAAAATATGATTGGACAAATCTTCCAAAACATGAAAACAACATTCATCAAATGTACTAATTACAAACTAACTAGGTTTTAGGGCAATTTCATAGATAAATTTAGTGAAAGCCAAAGATAAGTGCCTTCATTGTAGTCCTAATTTTACTAATTACAACATTCATCACTTTCTAATTTGGATATCGTGTCTGCATCATCCCTCACATCGTCATACACATTTAGTCGAGAGCAAGGATAAAGTATCATCTCACTTTATTGACTAAATATAGCTTTTCACAGGAACTAGGAATCTTCTTCTATTGACTCTAAGACAGATCATGACTCCTCATGATCTCTTACTATGCATAGATTCCCAAGTCAACTAGAAGTCATCCAAGCCCTAATAGTCTTGTGAACGACTAATCCCTCATAAGGGATTGTGAGTCCTTTCGGCATGTCCATCTATACTCATGTATTCAATTATACCCAAGAGTAAATTGTTCTCTGCATTTTCTGGCGAATAGAGTCGTATAGTCAAAGTATAACCCTAGGACATAGTATTCGATGACGTCCTCAAGTCTAGGACGATCTGCACTACCAAACGATGAGAGACTTTACAAATCCAATGATATTTTAAAGAATCCTTGCGGAGTCTCTTGATGGGTCAGTTTAGTGTCATCTGTTCCCCAACAGATCCACCCACGACGTCAGCTAAGGCATCACCATGCTTGCATTCCATGAGGTCCTTATCTTGTATCTCTATACAAGTAGAAGATGTCGTACTAGTCTTATTGAGATCATTAATGCCCTTTCTTGATGATTCAAGACTAGGAACAAGCTTTTAGACAATAGACATGTAGTGTCCTCGAATCCTCATGATTATGATCCCTATCATAGATCCTTGAGTGTACACTTGTTCTATTCCTAGGGCCTTTATCTTTAAATGAATATTGCTATAAATATAGGTGAGACATAATATATGATAAAGACAAAGTTTGCTCTTATTAATCATGAAATAATAAATAGTACAAGGTGTTCAACTGATAAATCAAATTGTCTCTAGGACACCTACATACTAACAATCTCCCACTTGGCCTAGAGCCAATCAGGTCGACGTGTCAAACCTAAAGAATCATAATGACTATCATACTTTCTTTGAGAGAGACCCTTCGTCAGAGAATCGGCCAAATTATCATCAGTGAGAACGTAATCCATCTTTATTTCCAGCCTTTCTATAATTTCTCGGATGAGGTGATACCTGCGGAGCACATGCTTGGACCTCTGATGAGACCTGGGTTCCTTGCCCTGGGCTATAGCTCTAGTGTTGTCACAATACATAGGTATTTGATCAACAATGGAAGGAACCACTCCAAATTCAAAAATGAACTTCTTGATCCAGACTGCCTCCTTAGCCACTTCTGAAGCTGCTATGTATTCTGCCTCGATAGTTGAGTCTGTCATGGTCTCTTGCTTGAAACTCTTCCAACAAATTACTCCACCATTTAAGGTGTAAACAAAGCCTAACTGATATTTATAGTCATCTCTGTCACTCTGGAAGCTAGTAACAGTGAATCCTTTCACTTCGACCTTTTTACTTCCACCATAGACTAGAAACAGATCCTTAGTCCTTCTTAGATACTTCAGGATCGTCTTTAAGGCCATCCAGTGAACCTTTCCAGGATCAGCCTGGTATCGGCTCATAATGGATCCAATTGCTGATGCATATGGGATCCTCTCCATGCGTTCCCTTTCGACTGGTGTTTTAGGACACATAGCTTTAGAGAGATGAATGCCATGATTGACAGGAAGAAAATCCCTTTTCGACCCATCCATGCTAAACTTCTTTAGCATTTTATCTATGTACGTGGATTGGGATAATCTCAGCAACCTCTTGAATCTATCTCTATAGATCATAATACTTAGTATATAGGCCGCCTCTCCCATATCCTTCATGGCGATGTTCTCTGACAACCAAATCTTCGTGGACTGTAACATGGGAATGTCATTTCCAATGAGTAATATGTCATCTATAAATAGCACAAGGAAAATAACAGCGCTCCCACTAACCTTCTTGTAGACACATGGTTCCGGCTCCTGGAAGCATGCTTAAGCCCATAGATTGACTTCTGAAGTTTGCATACCATATTCTCTTGGCCTTAGGACTCAAAACCTTCAGGTAGTGTCATATACACTTCCTCCTTCAAGAAGGCGGTTTTGACATCCATCTACCAAACCTCATAATCATGATATGATGCTATAGTTAGCATAATCCTAATAGACTTGATCATAGCAATAGGCGAGAAGGTCTCCTCAAAGTCAATTCCTTGCCTTTTACGATAACCCTTCGCAACCAACCTAGCTTTATAGGTTTGGATGTTGCCATCAGCATCAGTCTTCCTCTTGAAGACCCACTTACACCCTATAGGAACTATTCCCTCAGGTGGTGGAACAAAGGTCTATACATTGTTCTGATGCATCGAATCTATTTCAGACTCCATGGCTTCTAGCCATTTTGAGGATTCAATATCCTTGACTGCCTCAGTGTAGGAAGTAGGCTCGTCATCCTCAATGGTCTGCTGATTCTCAATCACAAATCTGTACCTCTCAGATGGATGACTAACCCTAGTACTCCTACGGGGCTGGGTGTCTATTGCATCTAGTTAAGGCATCGCCTGATCAACAGACTCGGGCTCCGCTATTTGTCCTTGTAGGTCTTGAATTTCTTCAAGTTCTACCTTACTCCCACTATCTTCTTGAGAAAGTAGATCCTCCTCAAGAAAAGTAGTATTCTTGGACACAATGACTCTTTGGTCCTCAGGGTAGTAAAAGTAGTATCCCTTAGTTTCTTTGGGATAACCTACAAAGTAGCACAAGGTGCTCCTAACCCCTAATTTTTTAGGTGCTAGGATCCTGACATAAGCTGGACAGCCCCATACCTTGAGATAACTCAAGTTGGGCTTCTGGCCCCTCCATATCTGAGACAGAGTAGTCGGAACAGATTTCGATGGAACCCTATTAAGAAGATGTAGCATTGTATGTAAGGTGAATCCCCAAAACAATTTTGGGAGCTTCGTACCACTCATCATAGACCATACCATGTCTAGCAAGGTTCGGTTCCTCCTCTCAGACACACCATTCTGATGTGGTGTGTAAGGAGCCGTCAATTGTGAGAGAATCTCATTCTCTCTTAGATAATCTTGAAACTCCTGACTCAGATATTTGCCACCTCGATCAGATCGAAGTGTCTTAATCATCTTGCCAAGTTGTTTCTCCACTTCATTCCTAAACTCTTTTGAACTTTTCAAAAGCCTCTGATTTGTGTCTCATAAGATACACATATCCTAATCTGGAGTTATCATCAGTAAAGGTAATGAAATAGGAGTATCCTCCTCTAGCCTGAGTAGACATGGGCCCACAAACATCAGAATGAATTAGTTCCAATATCTCATTCGATCTATGACTCGCAAGTTTCTCAACCTTGGTCTTCATCATTTTACAAGCCAAACAAGACTCACAAGGTCCAAAGGATTCAAAATGCATGGAATCTAGAAAACCATCATGATGGAGTCTAGACAGTCTTGTCTCATTAATGTTTCCCAACCTACAATGCCAAAGATAGGATCGATTACTTAATCTTGGCCTTTTAGTTTGAATGCTAAGAATGTCACTATTCAAATCTAAATCCAAAACATACAATCCATTCACCCTAGATGCACAAGCATAAACAAGATCATTCATAATGATGAAAAACTTGTCATCCTTTATTATAAAGTGAAAACCAGATTGTTCCAAACTAGAAATAGAAATAAAGTTTCAGAAAATAGATGGAACATAGAAACAATTATTCAAATGTAAAGAAAGGCCCGTAGGCAACATTAGATCTACATCCCCAACAGCTAGTGCAACAACTTTTGCTCCATTCCCGACGCGGAGATTGATCTCACTCTTCCCCAGCTTCCTAGGACTCTTTAGTACTTGCAACAAATTGCAGATATGAGAACCACAACCAGTATCCAATACCCATGAAGCTGGATCAACACTTGAAAAATTTATTTCTATAGTGAACATACTAGTGGTAGAAGCATCACCATGCTTCCTTTCCTTAAGGCTCGCAAGGTATAATGGGCAGTTCCTCTTCTAATGTCCTTCCTTCTGATAATGGAAGCATACAACATTAGCCTTGTCCTTAGACTTCTCCTTTCCTTTACCCTTACCTTTGCCCTTCTTCTTTTTGGGCTTGCCCTTGGGCTTGAGCTTGTATATCTCTACAGACTTGCCCTTACCCTTAGCCTTATTAGGTCTGCCAATCAGAAGGGCTTGGGTCCTGTTCTTTTTAACAACACCCTCAACAGTGGTCAGGAGATTCAACAACTCTGGGAGTGTTGTCTCTACCTTATTCATATGGTAGTTGACCACAAACCCATTAAATGAAGGTGGCAAGGATTGCAGGACTAAGTCAACACTTAGCTCATGGTCCATGATAAAGCCTAGAGAACCAGTTTCTCTATAAGCCCAATCATCTTGAGGACGTGCGGTCCAATCGCAGTGCCCTAAACCATCTTGCAGCCAAACAGTTCCTTGGAGGTTTCAAAATGCTTAGCCCTCCCTTGCTTATCATAAAGCACTTGCAAATGCAAGTTAATGGAGGGAGCATCCATATGCTCATGATGAAGCTGAAGCTCCGTAGACATAGACGCAAGCAATATGCATACTGCCTGCTCATTGTCCGCTAGGTGCTGTTTATGGGCTTCCCAGTCATGCTCGGCATACCCATCTTGCCCTTGAGCAGGGGCAACAAGAATAGGAGAATCCAGAACATACGCTTTCTTTTATGAACGTAAAACTATTTATACATTCCGATACTGATGGAGGTCCAAGACAAGGCAAAAGTCTAGAAGGAGAGTTTGAAGCACTTCCTTTGGTGAGCTTCAAAGGACCAATGACAAGAGCTAGGACTCAAGCACTTCAAGACCACATTCAAGCTAACTTGGGCAAGCATGAAGTTGCACACCAATTCAAGGATGACAAGAGCTGGATTTTGATGTCTCAAATCCAATTTAATTCAATAAATTCCAGCACTTGTTAGAAGAAATTCAATAAAAGCACTTGTAAATAGGTTGTCACTGTTTTAATCGATTATATTGACCTTGTAATCGATTACAGCATTTTAGTTGCAAATAGGAACAAGGTCTTACTGCTTTAATCGATTAAATGGCTAGTGTAAAAGATTATTTCAGTGCTTGACTGCTTTAATCGATTACAGGACACCTATAATCGATTACACAAGCCTGAAAATGGTAAATAACTCTGTTTTAATCGATTACAAGTGTGAATTAATCGATTATTTCAGTCTGAAACTGCAACTACGCATGTTTGGGAAGCCAAAGTTACTTGGGAAAAGCTTGCACTTCAAGCTTCATTTAGGCCTCATTTCAATTTGCATTTTCCTTACATTTTAGTGACATTTAGCTTGTAATTGCGTGGCCTATATAAGGTGCCAAAACTGAATGTAACTAACTTTGGTTCATTAATACAATTCTAAAAATTGTTGTGAGAGTTTCTCTCTTGTTCTTGTTCAAGAACTTCTTGAGTCTTATCAATGGTTTCCCAATGCTACTGTGGTGATTCTTCCTAGACTTATTGGAGAGCTTCTCCATGGTGTCTTCACCTTCATCCCTATTGCAAGGTAGATTTGGGAAAACTTAATGGCTATGGGTTCAGCTGTTACATCATGGTGTCTCCATTTCAATCCCTTGTTTGTTGTTGTTTTCCTTTGATTCTTGGTGGTGTGGGATTGTTGTGTGTTCAGCCACAAAATCTTAGTATTTTCTTCAAGTTCTATGTGATTTCATGTTCTTATGTTCTTCATGTGTTCTTGATATTTTTCTAATTTTCTAGCTTTGATTCTTGTCAACTTTTATATGTAGTGTTTTTGTTTTGTATAACCACTTGTTTTGATTCAAATCTCATGCCTATACTGAATTGAGTAGTTAGAAGCAAATTTTACAATTGATATACATCATATTTTAGTGATTCATTAAATTTCTTTAAGAATTTTTGAACTTGTTCAAAAGAAAAACAAAAGCTGAAATTTTTTTGTGAAAGAAACAATCAAAACAAAAGAAAAATACATTATTGATTAGTGGCCGGAAAAAGTGAAAGAAAAACAGAATTTAGAAGCAAAGTTACAAAATTACAAGTTCCAAAATTTCCTTTGAACAACAAAATCAAGTGAGCTTGTATAACATGCAAATTTGATGAAATTTGGCTTCTAGCAATTGAATTCACTTGCCATATCCTCCTTGTGCAGTTTGGTACAACCATAGTATTCCTTGAGTTGTCTCATTAAATTCCAAGTTGAGTTGTGCTTTTCTAAATTTTGCTTTGTTGCTTGTCTCTTAAAATTTCCAAGGTTTTGTCTTAGAGTTTTCTTGTTCTTTGGACTCTTGAGTCTAGCCTAGAATCATTTCCTATTTCACTATAGTAAAGAGGCTTGATTTGATTATAAGTTTTTGCTTAAGAACTATAGAGAGGAATA
>QARZ01041024.1:92499-110493 GCA_013407115.1 Glycine latifolia
TCTAAATTTATCGACGAAATTTTTCATTTGAACCTTTATTTCTTAAATCGTGTTAAAATCAACCAAATTTTGTTGAAATGTTATCCTTCTATTTTTCGAAAAAAAATTTTAGCAAATAAAAATAAATACATAATAGAAAGCGAAGAAAAAAGCGGTCGTTACAGAGAGTGGTGTCAGGTGCATGCATCATTCTAAGCATAATTGATTGGAATTGTGGAAAAAGTTGATGACTAGTTTGTTGAGCATATGTTGAACTGACTGATTATTGAGAGTGGTTGTGGTTATTATTGTTATTGTTTTCTTGCTAATCATTGTCATATGTTATTTGTTGATCTTGTATAATAAACTCACCCTTGCAAATTTTGTACCGTGTTGTTGGTACCTGTGATATTCGCAAACCTTTATTTGTGGGAGCAGATGAGCAGCAATAGGTGATATTGGATAGAGATCCTTTTGTTCGAGCACCCGAGTCGACGTGATAACGTTGGAATTTATTGTGGGAGAGAGAGTTGTGTTTTGTTATTAACTCTTTCTTAGTTGGTTCTTTGTTTCTCTTTGATCCAACATGTAATCTCAAGCTTATATGTGTGTGTGTGTGTGTGTGTGTGTGTGTGTGTGTGTGCGTGTGTGTGTGTAAAAATTGAATTATGTTCTGACATGTGAATAATATGTAATTGTTTAATATATTTATATATATGTAATTATTTACATATTTGTGCAATGTCTGGTGAGTGCAGTATCAGAAAAAATTTACTCTCATTTTCATAATTAAATTAATGAAGTTTTCATTAAAATTTGGAAATTATACGTTTAAGAGTAGTGATATCGTAGCGACGAGGCGAACCGTTACATAAAGAACTTTCAGGAGTTGGAAAACAAACTGAAAGATCTAAAGGAGCTTAATGAACTTTATAACTATCAAAAAGAAGAAATATATGATCTATGGAGAGAATGTTGACAAGCACACAAAGATTATGAAGACCTCAAAATGAGTAAACATAATCTTTGGGTGGAATGTGAAGAACACAACAAATCTTTTGAAATTCTTGAATGATGAGCTTTTGAAGAATCAAGAATTTAAGGGTCAACCTCTGTCAAACTACATAAAGAATAAGAACATTAAACACTACATTATCCAAATTTTTCAATGTAATAGATAATCTTAACAAACTGTTAGGATATTGTAGAATTCCTTAGACAAATTTGGAAATGGATATGATGGGAAGGTATATGTTCATGATGAGGACACCATTGGATGCCATTTCCATGGAAAAACTGCACACATGACATCCAAAAGCAGGGATTGTCCTAAGAAGGGTTCACCCAATCCCTTCATGTGATGGAGGTCCATGGCAAGCTAAAGGTCTAGAAGGAGAACTTGAATCACTTCCTTTGGTGAGCTTTAAAGGACCCATGACAAGAGCTAGAACTCAAGCCCTTCAAGACCACATTCAAGCTAACTTGGACACCAACTAAAGGATAACAAGGGCTGGATTTTGATGTCTCAAGTTCAATTTAATTCCATAAATTCCAGCACTTGTTTGAAGCAAAAGTAGTGACAAATAAAAAGGCTTTTAGTGTAATTGTGTAAAGAGGTGTGGGTGCACTTGTGTGTAAATTGTGTAGCACCTTTGTAAGCTTGTTGGCTACACCTTATGGCTTAAAATACTACACCTTAGGCACGTTTGGATCAGCTAAGAGTCACTTAGGGAACCTTGCACCTCAAGCTCCATTTAGCTTGCATTACTAACTTCATTTCTTTGTAATTTCATGTGCATTTAGTTTGTCATTTTCATGGCTTTATAAGCTGCCCCAAAAACTGAATGTAACAACTTTTGATGTCATAATACAAATCTGAAATTTGTGTGAGAGTTTTCTCTCTTGTTCTTGTGCAAGAACCTCTTGTTTCTTATCAATGACTTCACTATGCTATTGTGGCGATTCTTTCTAGAATTATTGGAGCTCTTCTCCATGGTGTCTTCCATCTTCCATTGCTGCAAATTAAAGCTTCCAACCAGCCATGTGTTCACATGAAGTGCTGGACGTTTGAGTTCTTGAAAGTTTCTTGAAGAGTGTGTTTCATTGCAAGGTAGATTTGGGAAACTTAATGGCTAATGGGTTCAGCCTTACATCATCATGGCTAACACAAAAGGACCCAAAAAGATTTGGATACCTAAGAAAAAGGTTATTCCTATTGCAGATGTCCTTTATAGCTGGAAGCAGATGCCTATCACAATGTATGGGTAATGGTTGCTCATGGCACACGACAGGAGAAAAGTGTATGTTATAATGCCTGACTCCCTATTATGGTGCAACATTCACTTTCGAAGGGATTCAAAAAGGCAGAATAACCAACATAGATTTATCAGAGCTAGATGAGTTTTTTGCAGATATACAATTTTACAACAACTCTATAGCAACCAGCTCATCTAGATAGGACCTAAAGATAGAAGAGTCCACTCATGAAGAAGTTCAAGCTGAAGTAAGAGAATCCATTGGATGCATCATTAGAAGAAATAATCTAGAAAGTCAAATCATCGGTGATCCAGTAGATCGTGTTCAAACAAGATCATCACTTTGAACACAAGGGCATACTGCACTGATTTATGAAATGGAACTCAAACACATTATGATGAAATGCAAGATGATAACTGGGTAAAGTGATGCAAGAAGACCTTGACCAGTTTCAAAAGAATGATATCTGGAAGCTAGTCGAACTACCAAAAAGAAAGAAAGCAAGTGGAGCAAAATGGGTCTTTCACAACAAACTAGACAAGAATGGTAAGGACGTGAAAAACAAAGTCAGTTAGTTGCTAAAGGATACTCACATCAGTAAGGTATATACAACCAAGAAACTTATGCACATGTATCATGTTTAGAGACAATATGCATCTTACTTTCATTTGCAGCTTATAGCAATATGAAGTTGTATCAAATGGGCTTAAAAAATGCATTTCTAAATGGCTTAAGCAAGTTTATGTTGAACAAGCTCCAAGGTTTGAAAGTAATACCTTTCCCCGACATGTTTCCAAAATCAACAAAGCCCTCTATGGACTTAAGCAAGCTCCTATAGCTTGGTATGAAAAACTAAGTTCATTTATCCTGAAAATGACTTTGAGCGAGGAAAGGTTGACACAACACTCTTTCTCAAAAACTATGATTCTTATTCTTTATTAGTGCAAGTACATGTAGATGATATCATTTTCGAAGCTACTAATGAAATGCTTTGTGAATATTTTTCTAAGTTGATGCAGATTGAATTCGAAATGAGCTTGATGAGAGAGCTAAAATTCTTTCTTGGATTACAAATAAAAAAAACACCCAAAGACATCTAAATTTATCAAACCAAATATGAGGAGGAATTACTCAAAAAATTCAATAGGAGTGACACAAAAGAGATGAAGACTCATATGTACCCCACTACATTCCTTTGACAAAACAAGGAATCAGCAAAGGTGGACAAGACTTATAATAGAACAATGATTGGTTCACTGATCTATCTCACTGTGTCCAAGCATGATATCATGTTCAGTGTTTGTCTATGTACAAGATTTCAAAAAGAACCAAGGGAAGCTCATCTAACTATAGTCAAATGTATATTTAGATATCCAATTGAAACTCCTAACCTTGGGCTTATGTTCAAAAGAAGAACAAGTTTCATATTCATAGGCTATTGCGATGCTGACTATGCTGGTGATACAGTTGAAAGAAAAAGCACACGTGGAAGTTGTCACTTTATTGATGGCAACTTAGTAACATGGATATGATAGAAGCAAGGATCAACTACATTGTCCAATGTTGAAGCATAATATATGTTAGCAACAAGCTATTATGCTCAACTTCTCTGGATTAAGACTAAACTTGAAGATTACAGTGTCTATGAGAGTAAAATTCCCATTTTTGTGACAATAAAGTTATCAGTCTTTCAAATAATCCAACATTGCATTCTAGAGCAAAACATATAGCAATTAAACATCATTTTATAAGAGATCATGTTCAGAATGGGAGAGTGGACTTACAGTTTGTACCCACTGATGATTAGCTTGCTAACATCTTTACAAAACAATTAACTAAAGAAAGGTTGATTTTGTTAAGAAGTCAACTTGGAATTATCTCTACAAATAATTAATCTCTATAGGTCGTTTGTTCATTGTGTTGGAAAATGGGGAGGTGGATAGTGAGTCATCTAGGAGTTCTCATAGTTCCTCTAGTGAAGGTGAGGATGATTGTTTCCTTAGACCGGGAGAGGGAGATCTTTTAATGGTAAGACGCCTCATGGGAAGTTTGTGCAAAGATAGAGATGATACACAAAGAGAAAACATTTTCCATTCTAGATGTTTGGTAAGTGGAAAGGTTTGTTCTCTAATCATTGATGGAGGAAGTTGCACCAATGTTGCAAGCACTAGATTAGTGGAGATGCTTAGTTTAAAAACGGTCCCTCACCCGAAACCTTATAAATTGTAATGGTTGAGTGACAATGGTCAGTTGGTGGTGGATAAGCAAGTGTTGCTTACATTCTCCATTGGAAAATATGTGGATGAAGTGCTTTGTGATATGGTTCCCATGGAAGCCGACCATGTGTTGCTTGGTAGACCTTGGCAATATGACAGAGATTTGGTACACAATTGGGTCACCAATCAATACTCTTTCCTTCATAAAGGTAAAAAGGTAGTACTCTCACCTTTGTCTCCAAGTGAGGTGTGTGAGGATCAAATAAAGATAAGATTGAAAAGAGAAAAAGAAAAGAGTCATTTGAGAGAGAAAAGCCAAAAAGAAAAAGATGGCAAAAAGAGTGAAAAGAGAGAACAAAAGAAGAGAGACAAAAAGAGTGAAAAAAATTAGAAATAAAAGAAAGTTTGTTCATCAAACCTAAGGGAGGTTAAAAGAGTGATGCTAGTGAGACAACAAATGTATTTACTCATTCCCAATTATATGTGCTTGTCTTTTAGTTCCCTTGAGTTGTCTTAGGGTTTTGATACACTTTTAAAGAAGTTTGAGGATGTCTTTCCACAAGACATACCCCATGGCTTGCCTCCTTTAAGAGGAATTGAGCATCAAGTTGATCTTGTTCTGGGAGCTTCACTTCCTAATAGGGCGGCCTATAGGAGTAATCCGGATGAGACCAAGGAGATTCAAAAGCAAGTTGAAGGGTTGATGGAAAAAGGATGGGTGAAGGAAAGCTTGAGCCCATGTACAATACCGGTCATCCTAGTCCCCAAGAAAGATGGCAAATGGAGGATGTGCACGGATTGTAGACCCATCAACAACATCACCGTGAGGTATAGACATCCTATCCCTAGACTTGATGATATGTTGGATGAACTTCATGGTTCTTGTGTTTTCTCCAAAATAGATTTGAAAAGTGGTTACCATCAAATTAGAATGAGAGAAGGTGATGAATGGAAAACCGCTTTCAAAACTAAGTTTGGACTTTATGAGTGGTTGGTCATGCCTTTTGGCTTAACCAATGCACCAAGTACTTTCATGCGACTCATGAACCATGTTTTGAGACACTTTATTGGAAAATTTGTGGTTGTTTACTTTGATGATATCTTGATTTATAGTTTAACAATGGATGACCACTTTTACCATGTTAGGAGTGTCTTGGAAGTGCTTAGACATGAAAACTTGTTTGCCAATAGGGATAAATGCACATTTTGCACCAATCAAGTAGTGTTTTTAGGTTTTGTTGTGAGTGCTAAGGGAGTCCAGGTGGACGATGAGAAAATCAAGGCTATTAGAGATTGGCCAACACCCAAAAATGCGAGTGATGTGAGGAGTTTTCATGGGTTGGCTAGTTTTTATAGGAGATTTGTCAAAGAGTTTAGCACCATAGCATCTCCTTTGAATGACATTGTTAAGAAAAATGTGGTATTTAAGTGGGAGAGTGAACAAGAGAATGTCTTCAATGAATTGAAGGAGAAGTTGACAAATGCACCCATTCTTGCTCTACCCAAATTTTCCAAATCTTTTGAAATTGAATGTGATGCATCAAATGTTGGCATAGGTGCTATTTTGTTACAAGAAGGTCACTCAATTGCTTATTTTAGTGAAAAACTTAAGGATGCTCTTTTGAATTATTCCACCTATGACAAGGAACTCTATGCACTTATAAAGTTGTTGTGGCCTTTTGTGAGATCCAACATTTTTTGCAGGTTTGGTGTGCCTAAAGCCATTATCAGTGACCAGGGGAGCCATTTCTGTAACAGTCATTGACATCCTTGCTTCAGAAGTATGGGGTTATGCATAGAGTTGCTACAACTTATCATCCCCAAACTAATGGGCAAGCAGAGGTTTTTAACAGAGAAATAAAGCAAGTGTTATAGAAGGTAGTGCAACCCAACAGGAAGGATTGGAGCAAGCTACTTGAAGATGCTTTATGGGCTCAAAGGACCGCTTACCGAACACCTTTGGGGATGTCTCCCTATAGGGTGGTCTTTGGTAAGTCATGCCACCTTCCGGTGGAGATTGAGCACTGTGCTTGGTGGTGAAGAGTTGTAACATGGCATTTGATAAAGCGGGTATGGAAAGGAAGCTTCAATTCCAAGAACTTGAAGAGATCCGCTTAGAAGCCTATGAGAACTCCAAGATTTACAAGGAGAAAGTGAAAAGATTTCATGACTCTAGGATTCTTAGGAAGGAGTTCCATATTGGCCAAAAAGTGTTATTGTTTAACTCTCGCCTCAAGCTTATTTCTGATAAACTTCAATCTAGATGGGATGAACCTTTTGTTATTACTAATGTTTTTCCCATGGTGCAGTTGAGATTAAAAATGAATTTACCGGCAAAGTCTTCAAAGTGAATGGTCATCAACTCAAGTTATTCCATGAGAGCCCTCAAGTGGAGGAGGAGCTTGTGGCAGACATCTCTTTGGTCTTGCCAATTCTATGTGATGATGTGCCTTGAATGACATTTGGTGAGTTTCCTTTTCCCTTCTTTTATTTGTTGTCTCTTTGTTTGCATCTCATTGCATGCTTACATTGAGGACAATGTGCATTTCAAGTGTGGGGTGAAGGATTACAAAATCTATTTTCTGTTTATCTATTTTTGTTTGCTATTTTTACATTCTGTCTGTTTTAATTTGAGTCTGTTTTCTATTTTAGTTTTTGAGTCTATATGTTGTTTCTGTCCATTTTCTGTTTTCTATTTCTATTTGTTTTTCTTACTGTTTCTATTATTGTTTTGATGTATTTGTTTTGTTCTGTCTGGTTGTTAGTATGTTTTACATTTAGAAAATAAAAACTAGAATTTAGGCACTTTTTCATGTTTGTCATAGGATTTTAACTTGTGTAAATTGTGAGAAATGTACTAATTTTTGTTGGAATGAAAGGTTTCATGCTTGATGTGAATCATTGTGGCAATTGTTGAAGTGATAAGTAGGTTTGAGAAATAGAATTTAAGATGGATCATGTGTGATAGAATTATGCCTTGTGAGTTTTTGGACCTTTGTGGATGAATCACATTATTTCATTCATGTTCTTTCATGTGTGATTTCACTCTTGTGCTAGATTACTCTATGTTTTGTCTTGCCTCTTTTGACATTCCTTGTTGCACATGCTTTGATTGAGATGATTTAGGCTTTCTTTCTTTTATTCACTAGCCAAATAAACTATCCTTGCATTGATATCCATTGCTACCCTTTTTGAGCCTTTAACCTTTTCTTTCTTGTGTACCTCACTATAAAAAAAATGGAAAACCAAGTTATCCTAACTTTAGGGAGAAAATGGGCCTTGGAATTATTTTGGGAGTGGGTTTTAAACAAGCGTGGGGTATCTTTATTTTGTTTTGATTTGGAAAGAAAAGAAAAGAAAAGAAAGAGTTTACAAGGCAAAATTTTAAAGAAGAAAAAAAATGCATAAACAAGGAAAAAGAAAAAGAAAAAGGAAAAGAAAATGCAATAAAAGTTGTTGTGATTCATTTTCATCCTTATAAATTCTTTGTTTCTACCCCTCTTTATACTTGTTGGCTTACTCTCCATTGCCCCTCTTTTCTCTTAGTTTTAGCCTAAATATCCTTTTCTTATCCACCCTTTACCCTAGCCATACATTACAAGCCTATAAAGTCCTTTTGATCTTTTGATGCATGTGTATTTCAAGTTGAATGAATTAGAGTCTTGTCAAAATTTGGATGTGCTAGTTACATGTGGTGTTTGAGTGTAAAGATAAACCCATAATACACATTAGAAGAGGTTGAGTGTTGCTCTTTGAGAGAGATTTTTATCACCTTGGTTCATTCTTAATTTTAACTTGACTACTTTTTCACTTTGCAATTTGTGATCATGTGTTCATGGATTGTTTGAAACCTTAATATCATTCTTCCATTTTTCATCTTTCTCACTTTTGTGCATTGTTAGGATCCATTGAAAAATGTGTGTGCCTTGTTCTTACCTTTCTTTTAGTTTGGGGTTTACTTAAGTTTGAATTTTTTCTCTTAGTCTTTTTTTTAGTTTTGCCCAGGAGTGCAAAAGTTTAAGTGCGGGGTATTTTGATTGAGTATTTTTAGTTTAATACTTTTTTATTTTTCTTATCTTATTTGACTTCTCTTGGACTTTTATTTTTCCATTCTAATTCAGTTTTTGCCTTAGGCAAACAAGTGGGCTTAATTGATAATTGTTGCTTATTTTCGGAGATTTTGCTTACTTGACCTATCTTCCTTGTACAGGACCTAGAGAGCTCTATAGAACTCCAAATGGCACATATGAGTAGTCCCTGGAAAGATAAGAAAAAGATCTACAAGCTTGTCAGAGATAAGCCAAGGCCAATTCTGTCATTTTGAGGGTCATTTTAGGTTTGGAAGTCAGAATCACTGCACTTGAATTTTGGGCTGCGAAATTGGTGTAATTAGTAATTAGCTAGATTAGTTGGACTTCATTGTGGCCCATCCTTTTCTACTGCCCCAGTCACTATATTTAAGTGATTTTAGTTATTTGGATGGACACATTTCATTTTAGCACAAACACATTTTGTAGTAACTTTTAGAAGTTTTTAGAATTAAAACTCTTTCTCTTATTTTCTCTCAACTGTTCTTCAATGTTCTTCCATTTTCTTGCACTCATTTCATGGGGCTTTCATTGATGATGATCATGGAAGGCTAGACAATCAATCAATCCAATGATTCAAGCCCAAGCAAGGAGAATTTGAGTTCTGGTTTGGTATTTCAAATTATGTGTGAATGTTCACTTTCTTCTTCAATCCTCTATTCGATTTTCATGATTATGAATGTCTTTAGGATTGAAAGCAGATTAGGTTATGGATTCATTTCCTAATTTTGAATTTTAATCACAAATAATTTGGATGATATTTCAATTAGGTTTGTGGTTTCAATTAATTTAGGGGTTAATTCGATTGAACTGCTTCTAATGAAATTGAATGAACTTTCACAGCAAAATCATTATCTGAGAACTATGATAATTCATATTGCTTGGTTTGGTGAATTGGATTGATGCTTTTTAATCTGTTTTAGAATACCTTTTATCAATTCTATTTTGTTACATTTTTCTGCAATTTTTATTCATGCATGCAAACTATTTGATAAAGATCCCCTTATTATTTACTAATGAATTGAAGTTGGAACCATATTGATTGTGTTTCTGAGTCGACCTAGGTTAATCCTGTGCTACAGAATTAGCGTAGTTTAATTTTTTTGAAGCGATACGACATCGGTTATCTAGCACCAGGGCTGTGACACACGCGGGAGGAAGTTCTAACGCCTCCAGGGCTATTTGCCTCATCCTCCCCGAAGAAGGAGCAGGATGATGGTGAGCGGCAAAGGTTCATCCACCCTTGCCTGCTCATGGGGACAAGAAGTGCCCTCACTAACCTGATGAGAACTCGCCCTCCTGCCAAAGGAAGAAACTCCTCCAGGGGTGTTTTCCTCCAAAGAGTCACCCACGGAGATGACTTCACGCATAACGCGCTGCTCTATCGAGCCCCCAGAGTCACTATCGCCCATGCCTAAGTCAGAATCAAAAATGGGTGAGACAGACATTTTTGGAAGACTACCTTGAGAAAGAAAATGGAAATTCAAGTAAGAAGAGGAGTGAAGAAGAAGACTCAGGAAATGATGGCAGAAATCGCAAACACTTCCATCTATTTAAACACAGTGAAGCTCGACAGTTACTGGCAGGATTTTGAAACATCTCCTAAAAGATCGCGCCATGATTGATCGCATTCACCCACTATCGCACGTTCTCCCATACATGTCCACTCCCCGAGTGACATGTGTACACAAGTAATGGTGCATGGGCGGCACACGACTACTAGCATTTATGCAGACATAACGTATGTTTTCAATAATCACATCAAATGGTCATATTTTGGCAGAAGTCATCTGCCTTGACGCATCACTTACCTGCCATGCTCAGACTTATCATTATCCTTGACGCTTCACTTACCTGCCAAATTTAGACTTACCACTAAGCGAAATAGTCCACCTTGGCAGCTCAGCATTCACAACCTGGACCACCTTGTCTAGGTTCAGGTATCAATACAATTTGGCCAACCTAGTCCAGGTTCAAGATACTACTTAATCAAGCTATTGACCTCGACACGCAACATCACCTGTCCACCCTCGGGGGCTAATAGTACTCATCGTATTACTACCATGACACAGAACATTCTCCGTCGACGCTTTTCCACCCTCTTTCGCCCATAAATTGGCTTAGAGGCTGGGGGGCTTATGTACCATCCAAATATGATAAAATTACATGTGGCTATCACTGCAAGGTCACCATACACGTGGACACCCTCCACATCAGCATCGCTACATTAATAGTGCTTAGTCACTCTCCAAGTGTCAACCTGGACACACGTGTCTGCCCTCCTCATCATTCCTACTACAGGAGCGCAGACATCAACCTGCTACAGGAATACAGATGCCTATTGTGCATATCTCTTTATTAACAACATATCAATAAGGTACACATTATCTTATATTTAAATTAGATAACTGCTTGCTATTATCTTTTCTTATCTTATCAATAGATTACTAACAAACAACGGTCCAAAGGCCACATTTCACACTATAAATACAGGTTCTCTCAAAACTCAATACTCACTCCAAATTCACTTAATCCCAGAGATACAACATCTCACTCTCTCACTCTTATGATATAACACTCAGTTATTCTCTTATAATTGATGTACTTACTTAAGCGTTGGAGTGTCTTTCCTTTGTTTTACAGGTCCCTCCTCTAAACAAGGTTGACTCCTCATCCGACGTGCAGAATTTGGGATCCACATAGGCCACGCTGAGCTCACACGTGGAATTTCCAGATTTTGGTAAGAACAGTTAGTCCTTCAATTCTTTTTGTGGACATGTATATTTTGAGTTGTAAATACATGTAAAACTAAATTAAGTTCTAAACATGTGAATGATGAGTACTGATTTAGTATATGTATACATATGTATTCAATTACTGTAATTGTTTCGTGTGTAAGATGATTGTATTATTGCGAAAAACTTACTATCATTTTTATAATCAAATTAATGGAGTTTTTATTAAAATTTGAAATTCACAAGATTAGAGTTAGTGATTCCGTAGCGATGAGGCGGGTCATTACAATTCTAATATTGGGAATAAAATCTGCAACGTAGTTGATACATCCTAAAATTTTTGTAATTGGGTTTTATCTTTTATTACATCCGGGAAATTTTCAGTGAACTCTATAGACCTTTGTATGGAGGTAATAGTTCCTTGATATATTTCATAGCCTAAAAATCTACTTTTTGTTTCAAATATTTTTATTTTCCTTTCTGATACTACTAATCCATTTTCTTTAATTATTTTAATAAATTTATCTAAGTGTTCTATGTGTTGATTAATGCTTTTGGAAAATACTAAAATATCATCTAAATAAACTATGGTGAAATCTAAGTATTGATATCATTCATAATGTTTTGGTATTAACTAGGAGCATTTTTTAATTCTTGCGCCATTACATTCCATCGTAATGACCAAAGGGTACTACAAATGCAGTTTTGTATTTATCTTCTTCCCTCACCAAAATTTGGTAGTATCCTGATTTTATATCAAAATTTGAAATTATAAAGGAATTATTTAATCTTTTAATAAAATCATTCTTGTTAGGTAAAGGATATCCTATCCATTTTAAAACTTTATTTAGAGATTTATAATTAATTACCCATCTTGATGCCCTTTTTTCTACTTCTGAAGCTTTCGTGACATAAAAGCCTGAACAACTCCAAGGTGATTTAGAAGCCCCAATTAAACCCTTATCAATATATTCTTTGATTTCCTTTTTACAATATTCTATATATTCTTGATTCATTTGTATTTGTCTTGCTTTAGTTCATGATTCTTTTAGTAAATTTAATTCTCCAATTCTGGGAGGTCTTAGGAATTCAAAACACACTTGTTTTCCTAAGGTATGGGTTACTAATCCTTTTTCAGTTACTTGGAAATGATATAATAGAGTTAGAAATGGAGTTCCTAATACTACTTCACAAATCATATTTTTTTACTAATACAAATGATGTAGTATAACAAATTTTATCTTTACAAATTTTTGCATTTTATAGTTTGTATTGAATGTTCACTCTTGAACCATTTGCGCTAGTTTTTTTTTCATTTGTTTTTCATAATATTTTGTCATTATTAATCCTTCTTGGATACAATTTACATATGCTCCTGAGTTTATTAGAGCTACTAACCTAAATTTTTCTTTAATTACTAACGTAATCTCACAATGCCATTTGTGAGTTGTAATTAAACTTAATAAATTAATATAGTTACTATATTTTGGGGTTTCTTCTTCTAAACTTTTTTCTTGTATTTGTTGAATATTTTCTTGTGATTTTAATATTTCTTTTCCTTCTAATTCTAATAACCTGTATTCTAATTATATATCATTTTGTCTTAATTGTTGGATCTCTTGTTTAATATTTTTTACTTCTTGTAATTCTTTTATAGAAACCTGATTAGCTGTAATTTTAAATCTACTATATATTTCTTTTATTTCTACCATTTTTTTCTTTTCTATTTACCTTATCTTTTTGTATCAATTTGTTTAATTGTTGGCTAAATGCATCTCTTAAAGGGGAATCTTCTAATTTTGCTATTATAGCTATCAGAGTAGTTGTTTGGTCTTTAGTTAATACATTTATATTTTTACAATCTTTACAAGTACAAAATTTGGCTCCTAAACAGTATTCTTCATGAGAAGAAACTGATGACGAACTACTACTATTATTCTCTAATTGGTATATTTCCTCATCTTCTTCAACTTCCTTGTCTTAAAAAAAACATTCTTCTTGCTCATAATTTATTAATATTTTCATTAAGTTTTGTTTTAAATCTACATCTATTTGTAATTCATTTATTTTATTTTGCGTTCTCGTTTATTCGCATAATGACCTATTTTACCACATTTCCAACATGTATTACTTTAGTTTTTTCTAAGAGATCTTAATTTTTTGTTTTTATAATTGTTTATTATTTTGTTTCACATAATTATCTTTTTTATATTTATTTTTCCTAAATTTTTGTTTCCTATCATGAACTATAGAATTTTTTATCTTTTCTCTTATTTTGGGCACTAGGTGCTCTAATTATTTCTATAACATATTGATGACAAAAGGTTCCTAGTTCTTTTATGTGTGTCATACTTTCTTTTCTAATCTTATTCTGTAATTTGTAATTAGTAAAAACTTGTATACCAGTCTCTATAATTATGTTATGTATTTAACCATATGTTAATATATCATATGCTATTGGTTTACCAAAGTGTCTTTCTAGGCTAATTCTCACTTTTTCTCCAAATAATTTTGGTAATCCTACTATAAATTTCTTTTTCCACAATCCAGCAAATCCATATTCTCTTAAAGTTACTTTTGATAGAAAAGTATCTTTATATCATCTATAATATGACATTGTTGGACAATACAAATGTACTAATTGATTTGCTACTCTTTCCTTAAATATATTGGGGTCTCTTATGAAGTTTTGAATTATAGAATATATAAGTGTTGAAACTGCATCTGGCTCTTGAGTTTCTTGTTTTACACTATTTAATATCATATTTCTATCATTTTTTTTGCAAAGAATATCCTACCATAATTTCAATTGTTCATTGAATCCTTGTACTATAGCTATTGCTGTATTTTTTTCACTTATTCCTTTTGTAGTAAGAGTCAAGTCTTTTATTACAAATTATCAATAATTACTTTTACCAATAATCTTCTTTCATATCTATAATCTAGGTATTATATTGGTGATGGGTTCAAATCGAATAAAAGGATTAGGATTTCTCAATTGGCAAAACGTAGATGATGAGATGGTATGTATTTTTTTGTATATATCCAAAAATTTCAATATTGGAATCAATAATTTACACTATAAGACTTAAGTGTTTTACAAAAAGATGTCAATTTCAAAACATATATTTGCCAGATGGCAATCATTATTGGCATGTCTTGACTTTCATATAGAACATATTATAGGAGAAAGAATTTTCTACCATATTTTTTAACCAGAGAATTTTTACAGGGTTCAATATGAGCAAGATTACCAATACCAAAGATATCTCAAAAGAGAAATATGGACCCCACTAAGTACAAATAAAGACAAAAAAGCAATACAGCCTTTTGCAAATACTGGAACTTTCAAGTTAAATACCAACCCAAATATTAAACCAAACTATGCATTTTTAGGCTTAAATCTATAAGTACTCAAATATTGATATTTCTAAGACACTTTTGATTAATAGAAATTAAGCATTTACTTGAATTGGGAGCTTAGCCTCTTGTTGGTTCTTGATTGAAACCAAATTGATTCTTATCAAGGAAGCTTTCCTTTGTGGCGAATCCTCCTCCGACTTATCGTCCCATTTGTGGATCGTGGCGTCATTCTTAGTCATTCCTTAATCTTCTCCATTTTTCTATTTGAGTTTTAAAGCACCATTCATGGAGTCTTCAAGCTTGCAATTCTGGAAACGATCCAAACCAAGCATTTATGTCTTGGTAGTCATCAAACCCCCTCTAGTAACATAGTTTTTAAAGTTACAAAGATCTCAAGAAGTGTTGTACTTTTAGAAATCGACTTAAAAGATTTTCTAGTGATCTTAGTCTGTGCACAACTGAAGTAACATGAGTTAATACATAATGTTACTTTACCATTCATAGTTGAAAAAGACATACTAGCTTTATCAAGTAAACTTATAGATATCAAACCTTTTTAAGTAAAGGTACTACTTTAACATGTTTCAAAGTTAGTAACTTACCTGAAGAAAGCACCAAATTAGCAGTTCCAACATGAGTCACCTCTGCCCCACCACCATTACAATTTTCCATGGTGTCTTTCACTTCTATGACCTCAATGAGTAAATTCTCATCATTTGTCGCATGACAGGTAGCACCGCTATCCAACCACCACTCAGAAGAGACATTGGTCTTTCCATTATTCATCATTCCGATGAAGGCTTGAGGCTCAGATTCACTAATTAGCATATTAGCCTCATTTTGTGGTGTGTTGTTCTTTGATATCATTGGTAGCTTACACTCTGCTGTCCAGTGATCCCACTTTCCACAGTTATGGCACTTGCGCTTCTTCTTCTTGAAGACAATCTTTTTGGCCTCTAATTGTGAAGAGGATTCATCTTTTGGTGACTTGGACTTTTTCTGAGATGTATAGGAACGTGAAACTAAGTTGGTAATTGACTTTTGTTGTCCTACTTGTTTCAAACTCTTCCTACAAATGTTTTGATCTTCAATATGAATATACCTTTTTAATTCATCCAGTCTCATCCGTTCTTTATTCTGTGCATGTCAGTCTTAAAAGAATTCTATTCAGCAGGTAGCTTACTGATAGAGGACTATCTAAGGATCAAGCCAAAGGTCTAGAAGGAGAGCTTGAAGCACTTCCTTTAGTGAACTTTGAAGGACCCATGACAAGAGCTAGAACCCAAGCCATTCAAGATCAAGTCAAAAGTCTTGTCTGTTGTAATAAGCAAGTGCTATCTGTATTAATTGATTACAACGTATCTGTAATCGATTACACAAGCAAATCTGCCTGTAATAATCGATTACACAAGTTAGCTGTCTGTCTGTCCTGTCTGTCTGTTTTAATCGATTACAATATATCTGTAATCGATTACAATGTATCTGTAATCGATTACCAAGCTTTTCTATCTGTTGTAATCGATTACGACGTTTCTATAATTGATTACACAGTACTGAAACGCTCTGTTTTAATCGATTACGCTTCATTTTAATCGATTATTTTCATTTAAAATGGTACTGCAGCTTTCCTTTTGTTGTTTTCATGTAATGGGCTTTGACATTTCCGCAAATAGGCCTAAACTTACGTGTTTAGGTGTTTATTAGAGGCCTAGCCATATAAATACTCAGGCTTTGCTATTTTTGGTGAACTTTGATTAATGAAATTAAGCATTTTGCTTGCATTGAGAGCTTAGCCTCTTGTTGGTTCTTGAGTGAAACCAAATTGATTCTTATCAAGGAAGCTTTCCTTTGTGGCGAATCCTCCTCCGACTTATCGCTCCGTTACGGATCGTGGCGTCATTCCTAATCATTCCTTAATCTTCTCCATTTTTCTATTTGAGTTTCAAACCCCAATTCATGGAGTCTTGAAGTTTGCAATCCGGAAACGATCCAAGCCAAGCATTCATGTCTTGGTAGTCATCACTTACTCAAGACAAGACCAACAAACAATAAATAACATCAGTTAAGGGAAACAATCCGGACATCATCATATCATCCCGAATATCCAAGCATCTCATCACACAATCAAAACGCATGGGCATCCAAACACATTCCATAAGACAACTTATAATATCTAGCATGATGCATGCTCCCGACTCAACTCTCAGCATGCAATGTGGAACCATCCCGAAAATAGCTCATCCCTGTGGTCTCGATGATGCAATAGCTTGTCAGGGTCAATCTATCGTGCACGGGTCGCTCCCCCCGGTAGTGATCAGCATTCGGGTGTCAAAAGGAGTTCTTAACAAACGTGCCCCCCCAGTAGCCCGGTACCCTACAGCCAATCATCCTATTTCTGTCATGCTGATAAGTGCCCTAATTCAGTTAAATTCATGTTTCAAATGCAGACATTTATCTTTTGATTTCAGAAGATTTGATTATAAATTTGCCCTAAACCTAGTTAAATAGCACCTAGTACTTGTATAAAAGTTGTTGTTCATATTTTGGAAGATTAATCCAATCATGCTTTGTATTTTGATAGATTCCATGGATTTCCGAGGCTTCCGAATAAGCAAAGCAAGCAAGGAGGGCTTACATAGCAAACATGGGAGGTGTTACAAGCAATCCAGGCCCAAAATCCATCAAAGCCCAAAGAATTCTTCATGGTTAAGGCATTAACTCGCCCAAGCGACCAAACCATGTGTATTTGGATCGCTTGGGCGACATCAAGTTCCAAGAAAGCAGGGTTAACTCGCCCAGGCGAGCTCCTACAGGCCAAAATGGTCGCCCAGGCGAGTGGAAGCAGGCAGGTCATGGATTCTATAAATAGCCAACGAATTTGCATCATTCAACATGCCATTTGCTTCATTCTTGCTTCCTTTGCTGTTCCTTAGACGTAGGAGCTTAAATATTAGCAAGTAGGTAGGTTAGGAAAGTGAGAGAAGTGAGGATTAGTGTGGAGACTCTGCCAGAGAGAAGCGGTGATGGGGCCCTTCATCAATTCTTCTCTTGAGGAGGTTCTCTCCATGCTTGGCTAGCTTCTCTAAGGATTGGATGTAATCTTCTTATCCCTATGTATCTCTGTTAATCTTTATTTATGCATTAATCTCTTCTATTCCTTGTTGGTAATTTCATTTTGTCCTTAATGCTTGATTCTACTTGATCACTAGTTTCATGAATTAAAATCCTAAGTGAGACTGGAAAGTAATCTTAGGGTTTGAACTAAATGATTTTACTCATTACGTTACGTTGCTAGGAATAGGGCATACCGTTTTGATTGCTTTATGCAATCAAAACGGTATGCCCTATTCCTAGCAA